>JAMPIV010004886.1:650000-770000 GCA_024509875.1 Oreohelix idahoensis
CATTTCCTTCTCTGTAACTCTCCAGCATTCCGCACCATAGAGAAGCACAGAAAGCACACAGCTCTGATATAATCTTAATTTTGTGCTTGTGCTGTATTGAGAGGACTTCCAGATGTTGTTTAGGCTAAAAAAGGCTGTTCTTGCCTTATTCATTCTGATGTTGATGTCTTTGCCTGCCCCGCCGTCTGGTGTTACTATGCATCCTAGGTATGTGAAGGTGTCTGTCTGTACCAGTTGCTGATTCCTTACTGATATGGGCTCAGGGCTGCTCACATTGAGCGTCATGACCTCTGACTTCTTTAAATTGATGTTCAATCCCACCTGCTGGCTAAAATTATTAAGTCTATCCGTTTTTTCCTGGATGTGTTGAAGTGAATGTGCTAGTAGTGCAATGTCATCTGCATATTCCAGATCTTCCAATGTAGAAAATGTAGTCCATCTTATTCCTCTTGGACTGCCCTCTGTTGTCTGGCGCATCACCCAGTCTATGACTATTAAAAATAGAGTGGTTGATAAGGGGCATCCCTGTCGTACTCCTGTCTTCACCTCAAAGGTTAGGTTGACACAAAGTATGAAGTGCTCGATTTCGTGTGTCCGACAAATAACACAGCTATGTGTGTGTGTATGTATGGGGGGGGGGGGGGGGGGGGGGGGGGGGGGGGGTGAGGCGAAACCAAATGAGTAACGGTCAGAGGCTTATTATCTTTATTCTGCCGTGCTTTAGGTATTGTCCGTTTTCAGTAACATAGATCTCATTAATTAAGCATTACATCCAGTGGTGTTATTTAGTCGGTTCGCACCCTTTCGCCCGAACCGGTTATTAAAATTTTCCGGGTTCACAGAACCGCATGCTAAATTTATTTAGGTTGTAAAATTCTGCTACTCTCACGAGGAAAAACTTCCATTCACCTCATACTACAAGGAAGCAGTTCTCTTTTTTTTCTTCTTTTTTTCTTTGCCTCCTTAGAGACCCTCGGAAACTAAAAGAAGATCTCTTGAAATACTTCCTTTTTTTTTGTGGAGTTACAGCCCCTAGTAAAAGGTCATGGTTGTCCCATAGCCAATATCGCCATAGGGGAATGAAGTGTTTGACAGGTTAATATTCTAGGTCCTTCTTCTTCTTCTTCGTACACTCTCAGACGTCCACTTGAATGTTCTCAAAGAAAGCAGTAGTCAGTTTGAGGCTATTTGAATCCCCATAAAGCTTTTCCACGAAAGGAGCATTCTCGGTCCAGCTTTGTGAACAACGTTGACCAATACTGCCTTTGTCTTCCCTAACTCAAGAGCAGTCAGATACCCATTTGCAGGTGGGTAGACTGGAGCCAGACATCAACATGTCTCAAACCCCAGAAGCCAGTACCTTTGCCACGAGAGGCAAGCGCTTTAACCACTCTGTCAATCGGACGCTCATCTCTTGTTATACCTCCACACACACACCCACATAAATACTTGCCAATATATTGTGCATCCATGTACACGTGATCCATCGTGTCACACAAACCTATTTGCCCACCATTATAATCATATCCACGCAAACATAACCTCTGAACTTTAACATTGTAAAGTAGTGCAGGCACTGTTATTACGAGCTGAAGGGAATACATTATGCGTTCTAACACTTCGAATTGTTCCCGTGAACATGGTCAAGTGTTTCTCTCATTCGCGGTGGCGGTTTTTTGTTGTATTAGGATGAAGGGCAAATCTAATTTTAGGGTGAAATCGATGTACGTTTGCCAGGGACTATTGATTTGCTGATTTCGCTATCGAATTAGCATGAACTGTGCTAACGTATTCTAGAGCTGCTTGGCGTTTTCTTTTACACACAGTAACATCTGTAGTTTACTACGGACGTAGAGAATACATAAAATATACAGTTTTGGTCTCGTCAACAGAATGTTGTAAAGATAAAGTATAGTTAGTCCTTTAGCAGACGGTGTGCCGATGGTCGAGAAAATACGGGCCTAACACTATATTCCCAATATGCCTCAATGCGCGTGTAATGGGATCCTTTACCTTAAAGCAGACAGTGTTATGTTGGAGTGTTAGAGACTTAACATATTCTAGGTCTCAGATTTATGAGACTGAGGTGATCAGTTCTTTTCTTCGCTGCCTTTGCTTTTTCTAACCCAAGAGCAGAGTCAGGTACCCGGTTTTTTTTTACAGCTGGGTAGACTTGTTGTTTGTTTGATTTTAGGACCTTGCACAAAATGTTGAATTTTGTTTTGTGCATGTAATACCCGTTTCAACACCATATGGGTTATAATTTGAGAATACAGTGTTCCGTTTTCTATATAGTACATTACATTTGTTATTTTTCTAGATAGCATATTCTCTGGCGTTTGGTGTGGTATTTCCTAACATCTGTTGGTGGTGTATCTCTTCGCTGTTCTTGAGTATATCTCCCTTTTCCTGTTGAGTTCTGAGAGGTTTGTACTTTTTTATTGTATGTTATTTTCTTATATTTTCACTTGAAATTATCCCACATAGTTCTATTGGATACGCACTGCTTTAGACTGAAGCATGACGAATCCTGATCTCTAACAGGGTCCAGTTCCCTGAAGAGGCAAGCAATCTAACCACAATGCCACTCTGACAAATATTAGAATTATGAAAGTAAAAAACATGACAGGTGGCTGTCGAGTTACATTTACAAACAAAGAACGCTCTGGAAACACAAGACGTTTCTGGAATATCCTTCTTCAAGAGCATTCAAGAAAACACAGATGAGAAATGTAGAACAGCTAAAAGAACATGACAAAGAACACAGCAAACAAGTGAAAAAAATTAATTCAATCATTAATAATCAAATATAAATACTAAACAAGAATAATATATTAATGCAAATATACTAACAGCAAAAATAAATTTTTTTTGTTGTAATTTACTTGTTCATATTCTTCTTTGGGGACTGTCACGTAGGTTATAATCATTAAATTGCCTATATCTTCTTCCTATTCTTTCACCCGAACTCTGAAATTTGGTTATCTCTCTTTATTTCCTTTTTCCTGTATATTTTGCATCCATTCGTTTGCGAAATATATTTTCATCATATTCGCAAACTTTACCTGTTTCTTTCTCAAAACTGAGAATTGCGCTAGGACGATATTACGTAGATGTCAGGGATGCAGGGCGTCAGAAGGCGTGATAAGTCGGTTCGCTGAACATAGGACGTAGACAATCGTCTACATTCTCACCGAGCGCGCGAGCTTCTTCTCGGCATAAGTCCGGGTGAGGTGTGATACTTTACATCTGCACCGGTCAGTATTCAGACATTTGTCTGAAAAATCCCAAACTGACACGGCGCTCACTGTGGGCCATGGTCAGCTGTAGTGTGAAAACTGCCCTGCATTGGAGACAGGTTGTCTGAGATTTCGCAACTGACACGCAGAAAGTGGCAGTTTACGACAGCCTCTTCTAGTTACGTAGTTGTTATGAGAAAGGGGAGATTATTTCGTTTTTGCGAAATAAACGTTCATCTCTTTGTCTGGGTTTTCATATATACTAGAATGAGCTAGATTTCATTATCACTCAGTAACTTCGCAGTCAAGACTAGAACAAGCCTCGTTCGATTTCTAAAAATCTCTGTTAAAAGAGATGGCCTTTAGTTTGATCGAAGTGGTTTAGTTCTTAGGAATTCTGTGTTTGAGGTATCATATATTATTATCTAGTATATCTAGTATTTTGTGAAGTGTTTATAAGTGCTAAATCGCTATTTATTTCTCTAGGTAGATCTGGTGCAGAGCGAATAATTTATAAGTCTGTATTAATTTCTAGTGACGTGTCTCAGTGGAAAGCAGGATAATTATATTTCCAGCTTAAATTCAGTCGGCTATTACTAAATTTAATTTAACTGCTAAATAATCAGACGAGAACATAATTTTAAAACTAACTTATAACTGCTAGACTAGATGTCTCATGAGTCGTGACGAGAATATATTTATATATATCTCTAATTCATGATGATTAATTTATGACTATAACTTATTTCACGGGAGGTGTTAAATGATAAGTTAAGGTTTACGCCCGCAGTTAAAATATAAGTATACCCTTAAACATAGGATGTATAAATATTTCATATATATGTTTCTTTATACAGAGATTTCTGTGGTAACCTAACTATACCAGCGTTACGTACTGATGAACCTATCCTGTGAAGACTATAAAAAAAAAAAAACTTTTCCCTTAAAGACTTGGTCGTAAGCTTTTCAAGAACTTTAACGTGAACTGAAATAACGGGCCCAGTGTGCCTGAATTAGTCCTTCCAGAAACGATATTCTAAAGTACAGCCCTTGTGGCAAGTAACATTATTCATAGCATTAAAACTTTCCGACATCTTTTTGACCAAATGTGTGGTGAACCCTGATTATCTGTTGAGAGAAGCTGTCCACCGGTCATTTTCCTAATTTAGGGAAACCTCGTGTTCTGACATTGTGTGTTCGCTTAACCCTAATTCTTACTTCGTGAGTCAAGATACACTAACTTTAGTCTGAAATAGCTGACGCCTGAAGCTGATGCTCCCCGGAGAAATTTCTGAGAAAAACCAAAACCAGCAAACCACTCTGTAGAGCTGGGATCCGCTTCAGTGAACGACAGAACAGACAAAGGGTGTGAATGTTACCAAGGTTGCGCCAGACGGCAAGCTACATCACGTATGTAATTAGTACAGGGCCCTGATGAAAGAACCGAGTGAAAGTAGACGGTGTGAGGTATGTGAATTTCACCCATGTTTGAAATTCCATTTATGAAACTTGTTGTCAATGCAAGAATATTTTTTTTTGACTTCCCTCAGGTTAAAACCTACTACATCTAAGTCGGTTCATATTTGTTTACGAGGAAAGAAAGAAAAATTATTAGACAAACTCATATGTATCATTGAATCTCCTGGCTTTCACTTTACTCATAACGGGACTGTGGGCTTACCTTGAGGGGATGAGATCATATTGGGGTCTATCATTTCTTGTAGCAATTTCATTGATTATTGTTTTGACCACGTGTATATGTTTATTTTCTTTTCTTGATGAATTTTATGTGTTGTGAGGAAATTTTTAGCTGATAAATAAAAAAACTTCCCTTTGAAACTAAAAGCAGCGTGTTGGTCAGCTCGTTCAGAATATATATATGTAATCATTTTGATAGTCTTCCCACGTCTGTGTGTCTACCTGTTGTCACTGGTGTGTGTGCACGTGAGTGGTATGTTCATTACATATTAGCATATGTTGTCAATAGTCTGTCCGACTCTTACATAAGTGTCGTAGAAGATAGGCCTGAGAGAGAGAGAGAGAGAAGAATCTTGTCTTTTCCCAGGGGACCGTTCTATTGATTCGCTACCACTGCACTCGTGGAAAGATCTATTTCTGTATTAACTCTCACTGCAGCTATCACTGATTCTATCTATTCAGAAGGGACCAACCAAAGTCTTAATTTCCTATCAAAAAATCTACGACAGGGACAAGCTGCAAAGGTGGATCCATGCTCCGTAAGGAACGCAAAGGAAAATAATGATGAAGATAACGATAATGATTCGCTACCACTGCACTCGTGGAAAGATCTATTTCTGTATTAACTAACCCATAGATTTGATCTGATGTTTAGTTATATCCAGCAAAACCTCACTGCAGCTATCACTGATTCTATACTTCTTCAGAAGGGACCAACCAAAGTCTTAATTTCCTATCAAAAAATCTACGACAGGGACAAGCTGCGTCCATCAATTTTAAATCGCTTCCTCGTCCATCATTTTAAATTCCCTCATTTTCCTCTGTACTGCTGGCATGATTTCTTTTGATGTTTAAAAATTTTAAAAAAATATTAGTCAAGAAAAACATATCAATGCAGATAGACTGACAGCAATAACAAAGCAAAGAACATCACATAAAGCAAAAACCAAAGTATGATCTGATGTTATAGTTATATCCAGCAAAAAACCAATGCCACTTGGGCAAACTGCCATCAATGGTACCTATACCTTGTAGCGGTATGGCAGCTTGCGTACCCTGACAATCCCCAGAGCTATGCCAGTGGGAGTTTTACTCCTGGTAGGTTCAACCAAGCTGGACTGGTCTGTGTGGGTAGGGGTCAGACAAAAGCTGGTACCCTGGTCCTCCAGGTTGGGGGTTTTAGCATAGGGCTGACACCCCTGTCTATGCAAAAAAATAATGAAGTTACGGAAACAACATCAAATGAACAAACTTTGCTGCGGGATGGACATTCGGAGTCTGTGGCTCGTATGACTGTCAGTGGTGAAAGCCGAAAGGAAGCCACTGACATGAAAACGGATGTCCTGACCGCAAAACAGGATACAAGAATAGGATTTTGGAATGTCAGGACAAAGTACGAGACAGGTAAACTAAGACAGGTCACGGCAGAAATGAGAAACTATAGGTTACACATCCTGGGGATAAGTGAGAGCAGATGGACAGGGGCAGGAAAAGTTAAAACAGCAACAGGAGAAACAGTACTTTACTCTGGAAGAGAGGATGGACAGCACAGTGAAGGCGTAGCCATTGTTCTACAGAAAGGGATAGAAAGGACATTACTGGAATGGAAACCCATCAACAACAGACTGATACGATTGAGATTGAGAGGGAGATTCACCAACACTACAATAATACAATGCTACGCACCAACGAATGATAGCGATGAGGAGGTCAAGGATGAATTTCTATCAACAACTGCAGAAAGAAATGGAAGACACACCTAGATATGATCTTGTTATAGTAATGGGAGACCTCAATGCGAAAGTTGGTACACACAATACATATAATGAAAGAACAATGGGGAAATGCGGCAGCGGAACAGCAAACGAAAATGGGGATAAGCTAATAAGTTTCTGTAGCATTAACAACCTGGTCATTGGAGGAACACTTTTCCCACATAAGGAAATTCACAAGTTAACATGGGAATCACCAAATGGTCGGGACAGAAACCAGATAGACCACATCATGGTTAACGGTAGATGGAGACATGAAACAAGATGTGAAGGTAAGAAGAGGTGCAGATGTGGGAAGTGATCACCATTTAGTAGTAGCAAAACTGAAAGTGAAACTAAGAAGGGCATGGACCAACTGTAACTACACAGAAAAGAGTTTTGACATCAGCATATTGATGGGACCCCCATACCAGAATTTCAAATTGAAGGAACACCAGAAAAGCTTTTGCGGCCGACAAAAGTATAATTTAAGCCAGGAAAGTAGACCAAATCATGCAACAGTATATAAGGAAAGTAGCAAATCATGCTTAGGATTCCAGGAAAGGAGAAGCAAGACTGGATAACACCAGAAACACTAAACACCATAAAGATGAGAAAGGAAATGAAAAGAAAGAAAACAGAAGCGAAGTCCCCCAGGTTAAAGCAACTATATAGCGAACAGTACAGCCAGCTGGACAGGGAAGTTAAACGCCAAACCCGAGCCAACAAAAGGAATTTCCTAGACGATCTTGCAAAACAGGCAGAAGAGGCAGCACTGAGAAATGAACAAAGCACAGTATACAAAATAACTAAATTCATCAGCGGAAAACAAGGTGTAAACAATATTACATTAGTAAGAGATAAGCAAGGAAATCTCATCAAGACAGCAGAGGGACAGGAAACAAGATGGGCAGAGCACTTCAGAGAAACTCTGAACAAGGAAATACCAGAGACACAATTGAATGTTCCTGAGGCTGAAAACGATCTAGATGTAAATACAGACATTCCACGAAAAGAAGAAATCATCACAGCAATCAAAGGGTTAAAGAACGGTAAAGCTCCGGGCCATGATAACTTAAATGCAGAGCTATTGAAGACAGACCCTGAGCTAGCAGCAGAACTATTAGAACCACTATTTGCACAAGTGTGGAAAACGGGGACAACACCATAAGAGTGGAACAAAGGAATAATTGTCAAATTGCCCAAAAAGGGAGATCTTGCAGACTGCAATAATTGGAGAGGAATCACTCTTCTCTCAGTTCCCAGCAAAATACTAGGCATGATAATTATACAGAGAATTTCAAAGGCAGTAGACTACAAACTGAGGAAAGAACAAGCAGGATTTAGAAAGAACAGAAGATGTGTAGACCATATATTCACTCTCAGGAACATTATAGAGCAGTGCTCAGAATGGCAAAGACAGCTTTACATAAATTTTGTTGATTTTGAAAAGGCTTTTGACAGCATACATAGGGACAGTTTATGGAAAATACTGAGGGCTTATGGAATTCCAAGCTGCATAGTGGCAATCATAAAAAGCCTCTATGCCAACTTTACGTGTAGTGTTGGGCAGAGCAACCTAACCTTCGAGGTGAAGACAGGAGTACGACAGGGATGCCCCTTATCAACCACTCTTTTTTTAACAGTCATAGACTGGGTGATGCGCCAGACAACAGACGGCAGTCCAAGAGGAATAAGATGGACTACATTTTCTACATTGGAAGATCTGGAATATGCAGATGACATTGCACTGCTGGCACATTCACATCAACACATCCAGGAAAAAACGGATAGACTTAATAAATTTAGCCAGCAGGTGGGATTGAACATCAATTTAAAGAAGTCAGAGGTCATGACGCTCAATGTGAGCAACCCTCAGCCCATATCAGTAAGGAATCAGCAATTGGTACAGACAGATACCTTCACATACCTAGAAAGCATAGTAACACCAGACGGTGGGGCAGGCAAAGACATCAACATCAGAATGAATAAGGCAAGAACAGCCTTCTTTAGCCTAAATAACATCTGGAAGTCCTCCCAATACAGCACAAGCACAAAATTAAGATTATACCAGAGTTGCGTGCTTTCTGTGCTTCTCTATGGTGCGGAATGCTGGAGAGTTACAGAGAAGGAAATGTCGAAATTGTCCTCTTTTCACACAACATGCCTAAGAAAAATTCACCGCATCTTTTGGCCGAATACCATCACCAACCAAGATCTGCTTACTCGTAGCAAGCAAGAGGACATGCACACCATCATAGCTGGCAGACGCTGGAGCTGGATTGGTCATGTCCTCAGAAGAGACCCCGATGCCATCACAAGAACAGCTATGCTTTGGACCCCTGAAGGAAAGCGAAAGAGAGGCCGACCAAAAACAACTTGGCGGAGGACTGTGGAGGCTGAGATGCAAAGAATGAACCAGAGTTGGGGCACTGTACGAAGGATGGCCACCGACCGTGCAAAGTGGAAGCAATTTGTTGTTGCCCTACAAGACGCCACTAGGCGTGATGGCCACTGACTGCTTTGACGGTCGGTGGTTAAGGATCGAAGAAGAAGAAGACTTGGGCAAAATGTAATGCTAAACGCAACGTTGGTATTTCCTTTGTGTGTGTGTGTGTGTGTGTGTAGGATTTTTATTTGATAGTTAATTATTCATTTATTTTCCAGATATTTTCAGTGTCCATTGTCCATTTTCTCATTAAGAGGGTTAAAAGTAGTTCATTGCAATTGTAGAGGGGTGAAGTATTGGAGATTTCACTATACTACGTCCAGCTTTATGAGGTCGGGTGACCTCGCTGCCAATGACTTTCTAACTCAAGAGCAGAGTCATATACCCGTTTACAGCTGGGTGCACTGGAGTGTGACGCCATCGTGTTTCGAACTCGGCATCTTTGCATTCTACCAAATGGATTGTCCTTTTTCTCATAGCTTTTTCATATTTACTATCTTTGTTTCCAATTTGCGATTGCCGCTGACGAAAGGTAGTCCCGAAACGTCCAGAGTTGCAGTTAATTTTTAAATCTGACGTCTACACCATTTTTTATTTGAGTCTGTACTTTCTATTATCAGTTTTACAGCAGCCTCCTTCTACATCAGTAGCACAATAAATTACCATCACAAGCTGTCAACAACGTAAGATAGTGCTTCCTGGTCAACAGACACCACAAGACGGCGTTAATGAAACTCTTAAGAAATAATGACTGACGCTAGCATGCTAGCATGAGTATACTTAGCAACAGTGACCTTGACTTGACTTGACTTGACTTTGATCCGCCGTCACTGAGCGTCAGTTCTTGGCGACCTTGATGCCATTGTGTGGTATTGTACAGTTCGTATGAGCTGTTTTGGGCTGCCATAAAGCTCATATAAGCTGTTTTCGGATGTCATAAAGGGCACAAGGTAAAACAGGAAGAAGTCGCTTCATACACCTAACAGCCCCAATAAGCAAGGTGCTATCAACCATATTGAATAAAAAATATCAAACCAAAATCTTCAACTTCAGAACAGATCACTCTACACTAAAGGGCCACAGAAACAGAATGTTCTCTCAAAATATAGCACAATGTAGACACTGCCCAAACCCGTTAGACATCATCTACTACTGTGCCCTGCACACTAGGGAACGAGACAAATTCTTCTACAACACAATCCACAGACAATATTTAGCAACAGAACGAATACGTAAACGAACTTTACTGTCAAAGAGTTCAGAACTAATGCAGACCCGGCTAACAGTCTGCTCTTTGTCTTAGCTTGCAAACCGTGTCCTGTCATTTACGCACTGATCAAAAGAGCAGAGATTATACACTGTCATACAACAGAACTAACGTCTCCCCCACAATTTGCAGGGTCGGCTTTATAACGATTCGATCGATTCCTCCAACTTGGCCCCCGCGTCGAGAAGGGCCGCTCACCGGGCATTGACAGATGTACGAGTAAAATTAATACAGGAAAACGAACAAGTGTCAATTGTGAAATCAATTGACATAAATTGCTACATGCGTTGTAAAGAACTGGTAACAATAACGTCAGATCTTCCATCTAGTTTGTAGAAAGCCTCTATTAAAAAAAAAAAAAAAAAAAAAGCAAAAAAAAAAAAGTTTCAATTACTTGATTATAACAAACGATAAAAGCACTCCTAAATTTATTTTTAGCATTTCGGAGCATCCTGACTATTTCGTTAACTACAGCATCAAGAGGCAGGAGCTTCTCGAAGCTAAATGTAATTAAAACATATCTGTTATCAACAGTGCAGGAAGACCGATGAAACAGTTTTGGCAATCATGCCAGTTGATCGAGAAGTAATGAGGAGCTTAGAGTTAGGGAATGTACTGAAAGGTTTTACCGAACAAAAAAGCAAGGAAGATACGTTTAAAAAACATACGAGGTGAAGTGTACAATGCAGTTACTCTTCACCAACGTAATCCCTGCAGGGCCCCGCTATACTGTTCGAACTGGGCCCCGCACTTCATAAAGCCGGCCCTGCCTACAAGGCTCGACAGCAAAAAGAAACAGATAGGTTTAACTTACTAAACTAGAAGATATAATTTTCTCATCCACTATATATTAACCTTTATTCGTGTTAAATATTGTTTGACTATATTATGCAGTTCTATAGTCAAACAATATTTAACACGAACAAAGGTTCATATATAGTGGAAGAGAAACTTAATATATAGTGGTTGGGAATTGTGGTGGATTTGGTGTTATATACAACAACCACATACAGACTAACACTCTATGATATATCTTATAGAAGTCTGTAGCTGAATATTATGTAATAGTCTATATTACAATTTTATTTGCCCTGATTCAGAATTTTCTGAGTCAGGACCAACAACAAAATGAAAATTATGGTTTTATTTACATAAATTAAATACCACAATGGATCTTCTGTCCATATAAAGCAATATTACAATCTAATTATATTTAGGTATTACTATAGACTAAGTTAACACTGGTAATTAATGGTGGGTTGGGGTATTTTCATCACACCCTCTCTTTTCTCTATCTCTTGTGGAATGTTTATTCACAGTAAATTATTTTATTTATTAAGTTTTAATACAAGTGGATGAACTCCTAGTGCCGACACAATGGCACTTATCTTCCGTTGGTAGTAGTGTGAACGGTGGTTTGGTTTTGATGGAGAGAAAGAATGTGGAGAAATGGTATGGATGGGTTTGGTTACAGATTATTTGTCGTTGATGAAGGGAGATAAGATGTGTAAGGATGGGCTTTGTCTTAAGGGAAGTAACTTAGAATTAAGTCCATTACAGGTTTGAGTGAGTGAAAAAAAAAAAAGTATGCACGAGAAAGTCGAGATGCAAAAACACATGTTAGGCGTGAACGAAGAATGTTAGAACGGGGTTTTGACGGAGTCTGGTTAGAGACGCGCTAGGTGTAGGCAGGGAAAGGTGTTTCTCTCAAGTGTGTAGTTAGATATTGAACGTGCTCAACGTAAGATTTGAAATTGTTGTATAAGATATATTCAGAGCATCAAAGTGTTTGTGTAAGAAAAAGTGTATTTCAAATGAAGAAACAAAACAGGTACGTTTTGACATTTTGATTATTTACTGCGTATGTGGCTCAGCAGACCAGGTCTGAGCAGAGGACAGTAAACAGATGAAATCTTGGTAAAAGTGACAGCCCTGGCGGTTAAGGCCAGTTTCTCGTATAGGGATATAACAAGAAACAGGGGAAAAGAAACATAAACAGAAGAACGACAGGAAGTTCTGTCTGAATAAATATATGACATGTTCTATAGCTGGGACAAGTAATAGTAAGAAGACAAGCAAATGTATGTGAAAAATGGATACTGAGATTGTTTGAAACTGAAGATTGTATTTTGCAAGACTGCCAACCTTGAAGAGAAAGGTTGGGCATACCATTTTTACTCAGTTATCAACGTATGTTAATAAAGTTCTACCATTGATATTTTCACTGCTGTTTTGAGTGGTATCGATTGATCAACAGTGGGTATGAAGAAAAAGTAGAGTCAGTCTGAGTGAAGGAAGTTTTCTAGTGTTTACTTTACAACACACTATCTACTGAAAAGGGCAGTGGTCCGAATCTCTAATACGATCCCCGTCGACAGACATTCATGGTGCTCGTGACCAGCCCTACAGTAGGCAGTAGCAAAGACAACAGATGAGAGGGTAACTAATGGTGCGAGTAACCAGCCCTACACTAGGATAGCTCAAGAAACTTTTATAACTCAATGATAGTTCAAGAAACTTTTATAAAGAAAGACAGACTCCACTCAGATGTCAGTTTCGGCATCACATATTAGGTACGATTGCGTCAAATATTTTCGTATCTAGCACTAAAACGGTCACAGAGTATTTTGATGCACCTGACCAGCCCTATACAAGATAAAGATTTAAAAGACTACAGACAGAAAGAAGGTCAAGTTCACTAAGAAGAGATTACACAGAAAGAAAGAATCCTGCGAGCGAAAAAACAAATCAAGACAAAACAGAAGTCAAGTAAAGTGAAGCGACATCAAAAACAACGAAGTCTATCCAAAGCATCACGAAGGTCAAGTTCATTAAGAAGATACAAATCGAAGGAATCCTGCGCGCTGAAGAAATAAATCAAGACAACACAGAAGTCAAGACATCACGAAGGACAAGTGCACAAGAAGAATATAAAGAACAAAACAGTCTACATCAACCGACAACCGTCAGAATACAGGTACATGCATGAGATAACAATCTGAATGATCAACAGGCCCAACGCGCAAAAAATAATAGTATACAGCCGTATAAGACAAAAATTGTGTTGATTAATTCTGAAATACTGGAGGAGCAAGTGTGTATCCCAATCAAGGAAAACAGATTATGTAACACATAAACATTTAGAAACAAATTAAGTTAATTATTAGTGTAGTCAGTTAAATTATGAGAATTAGATTGATAATTGTTTTGTAACTCATAAGAATTATAAATATTGTACACAGATATTGGTTAATAATTCTCTTACAGGTCAACCAAGAGATTAATATTGTTTTTTTACAGGTGTTTCTATTAATACTAACACTTACAGGTCAAGACAAGATGCAACAACAACAACAACTTACGGCGGGTTTAGATCCCAATGTGGCTGCTCTGGAGCAGGTATCTAAGGCTATGACATCTATTAGAAATGAAAGTAAGTTCCAGAATATCCGGAACAGTATAACACCATATGCAGGGAATCCTACTTTATGTAGAAAATGGTTGCTCGAGATACAAAGATATTGCACTTCGGTCAATATGGACCAAGGTGAGTACAAACAAGTTGCATATCTTTCCTCAGGTGGGTTAGTAGTAGATTTTATAAGACGCAGGTTTGACACTGTCCCAGATGAGACATGGGAGGAGTTTAGGAAAGAACTAATAAGAAGGTATGCACAAATTACGGATGCATCGTATGCGTGGACGATGCTGAGGAGCATACAACAACAAGCAGAGGAACCCGTTCAAATGTTCAGCGACAGGTTGTTAAACCTAGCGGAAGAAGTTTTCTTGGGGCAACAAATTAACCAGCAAGAGGTGGAAAAACAGTTAGTGGGCATATTCGTCGATGGGTTGAATGGGATACAAATTAAATTACATCTCCTCAGGAAGGACCCACAAAACTTGTCACAGGCCATTGCACTTGCTACAGCCGAAGAGAACCTTAGAAGAAGACTGGACCTCAGGCTTGGTAGAGTGGTTCCATGTGAAGAAACACAGGAAGAACCTATGGAGATAGGACATTGTCAACAAAGAAGGATAGAAAGACGAGGGAGAGGAAGGGAAACGTTTTATAGGTCAAGACAGGTAGACCGCGAGCCAATCGTGTGTTATGCTTGCAATAGGCTGGGACATAAAGCCTTTGCGTGTAATTATAGGCCACTAGAGCCGCAGCACTCAGTAAGGAGAGTTGAGACCTTTAACCCGAAACATAGTAGACAACACAATGGACAACAATATTACAACCATTCCGAAAAGAATAGAGACGGGAATGAAATAAATACCAAGAGAGGGAGACCCATCAGAGAGATAGTACAACCACATGACAAAACGGAGAAACGATATATTGATACAATAAGTGGAAGGCAACCACAAGTGAACATGATAGGAAGGGCACATGTTAGGTATAACCAACAACCATACCATAGACAATGGGCCAGAGTACACCATCCTGCAAGTTGGTTTGACAAGAAAGGATGGCTACAAAAGACATGTCAAGAATACAGGAATAGGAAGATGAATTGGGGTGGTTCAGTTATAAACAGGAACAAATATGAACGGAGAAATATATGTACAGATCGCGAAATTGGGAAATGGAAATGTAACCAATATCAACATAAACAGGGACATAATAGAACATGGAATAACAGGGACAGGACACTCCCGACTTTCAACAGCAACTATGGATCAGGACATTGGGACAGCGTGAATAGGAGAAGAACTAAAATAGATTTGAGGAATTGTGTTGGAGACATCAGGAGAGGAGTCAAAGACAAGAAAATACAAATAAATGAAATTGAAAAACAAGAAAGAAAACAACGTATCCCTAAAAGAAGACAAGTAGCAACAGCAATCGAGCTAGCCCATAAACCAGACCCTTGCTCATGTATTGTCGAAATACACGGAAGGAGATTTAGAGCATTGGTAGACTCAGGGGCTACTGTAAGCCTTATTAGGTTTGGACTTTATAAACAGATACGAGGCGTAGCTCAATACAGAAAGTCACAAAATACACTTACCTCGGTGTCAGGAGAAAACCTGAAAGTGATGGGAACAGCTATGGTGCAAATGAGAATTGGCAATATCATCGTGGAACACACGTTCACCATTGTGAAGGGGATGACGAGAAATATCATACTAGGACGTGATTTTCTGTTAAAACATAAGGCTCAAGTACGTTTTGATACTCATCAACTGAAGATACATGGCGAATACATCAGGTTACAGGACGACGTATACATAGCGTCCATAATCCGAAACAGAACAACAGTTACGCTGCGACCGAATGAAGTCGGTATTGTTCAAGGCAAGTTGAAAAGATCCCCATATTTCAACCAAGGACAAACGGTCTTAACACTCGACTGGGAAGATGGAGATATACTAGATGAACCCGGACTAGAAATGGTAGAAGGAATAGTACAAATTGGAAAAAGACAACAATTTCCAACGATGATTATAAACACCACGGGAAAAACAGTTAGAATACCAAGAGGATTTGTATTAGGAAGGGTACAACTGATGGAAGGTCAGGAAGGAAATATGGAATACCAAGAAAAGCACCAAATACAAGAAACTATGAACAATAACAACGCGCGTCAGAGACAAAATCGGAAACCACAAACAGTGGTAGTACCACAACATAGAGTTAACAACAAGATATACAGAGAGCAGAAGAAAGTGGAAACAAGGAAGCAGGACAAGGTAGGAATCAAGGAAGATGAATGCACACCATTCAGACTCAATGCAGTGTTAGGAGAAAAAAAACACACAAAAGAGAATGGAATACAGAGAGTTAACGGTGTAACAGAAAAGATGGAAAGGATCAAAATATCTCAACCAAGTATAGAGCAGTTGAGGAAAGAAATAAAAGCCATCCTTGGAAGAACTAAACCAGACATCGTGGTACTAAAGGAGGTGCAGAAAATTCTGGAAGAAAAGTTTGATATAGACTTATCACAAAGAAAGGAAGAAATCTACAAGCTTGTCGTAGACGAAATAGAGGAAGATAGACCGATGGATATAAGAGGCTATATAAGGAGCCATAGTATGTATAGTATGAGAGGCGGTGTTCAAGAAAGATGTACACGGATTCCCAATAACACACCACACTACACGGAAGGACAGAAACAACATAACAATACACATGAACGGATAGGAACACGTAGATTTGAAGCAAACACAAAAGGATAGTGACTGGAAGGAGTCTAACAGGATAGGAGACAACTGGAGAATAGGGTGGGAAGATGACTATGGAAAAACATCAACTGGTAGTCAGAGTCGCACAATGGCAGGAAGAACACACGTCCATGCAGAACCAGAAACAACATCTGATCGGTTAACCCCAACCCCCCAAGTCTTACACAGCGAACAAGAGGAGATGGGCACATATAGGCCAGAAGAAGACAGGATACAAGTATGGCAGGATACAGAGAGTAAACAGTACAATGCGATTCTAGAAGATACGACAGGAATAAGGAAACAATGGAATAATATTGAAACAGAAATAGATGCACCGTACAAACATACGAGAGCTGCAGAACAAAGAAACAGAGCACAGGAGCAGCAGCTATTGAAACAAAAGGAGCAACAGATAGAGACTAAACAACAAAGTGGTGCAAGTCAAACTCAGAATATAGAGGACACATCAGCTAAAGATTCAGATACGCAGGAAGAGATGGAAGAAGAAAATATAAGAGGGATGAAGAAACAGCGGTCGTCATCATCAGACGATTCAGAGGATTACAGAAGGCGTCTAGCAAAGTTGAGACATGTAGAAGAGGTCAGACTAAAGAGGAAGAATAAAGTAAGAAATAGTAGTGTAGCGGAGATGAAGGACATACGGGCAATTGTTCAATATATGGACAGGAAATTTGAAGAATTGGAAAAGGAGAAATATAGTCATAGAGAAGTGCAAAAGGAACTAGATAGAAAGACCAAGGGAACGGGTCAATGGGATATAGACAGTGTCGACCAGGGAAGGTCGAGGGAAAACAAAGAGGAAGATGGAAATAAAGATAGAACAAAAATAGAACAGTTAACTGCACTTTGCGCAGATTTAGAGAGGAAGTTGGAAGAGTTAGAAAGCAAACAGGATATGAATAGACAGACATCAGAGAAAAAGGAAGATATCACAGCACCTGGGGCAGGTGATGATATAAAGAAAGCCACAGAGAAGGCGAAGCAGAAAGAGGAAGAAGTTCAGAAACATGAAAGTAGTAGAAGTGCAGATCGACGAGAATACCGATCTAAGAGTAGAGATACTGAGGAGGCAAGTAGGGATACGGGTCGAAGAGAATACCGATCCAAGAGCAGAGAGGCTAGTAATAGGAGAGATACGAGTCGAGGAGAATACCGATTCAGGACTAGAGAGAGCGAGGAGAATAGGAGAGATAATAGTAGAGAAATAAGAAGGGATACGGTTCGA
Source organism: Oreohelix idahoensis (assembly GCA_024509875.1). Taxonomy (NCBI): domain Eukaryota; kingdom Metazoa; phylum Mollusca; class Gastropoda; order Stylommatophora; family Oreohelicidae; genus Oreohelix; species Oreohelix idahoensis. The sequence goes on from JAMPIV010004886.1 coordinate 667,828, forward strand.
AGGGATTTCCGATCCAATAGCCGAGATAGGCTGAGAAATAGAAGAGAAGATAGAACAGATACGGGTCGACGAGAATACCTATCCAAGAGTCCAGAGGGACTAGATACACAGAGAAATAGAACACATACGGATCGACGTGATTACCGATCCAAGAGCCGAGAGGCTAGAAAGGGAGATAGAAATAGGAGTAGTAGTATGAGAGATACTAGGAGTACAAGTCGAGGTAGCGACAAATTAAAGAGTACAGGGAGTACGAGAAGGGAAGAAATGGAAGATAGAGGGAAACCGAGGCAAACGGTTGACGGAGTAAGAAGTAAGGAGGTCGAGAGAAACTCGAGAGATACACGAGATACAGAGGTGGAGAGGAAGCAAAGTGTTGACGAGGTTAGACGAGAAGAGGAGACTCAAGATTTGGATAAACAGATAGAGTTAGAAGCGCTTAGAGCCAGAGAGGCTAGGATGATGGAGATGCTAAAATTGATGAATAAGTTAGCATAGGAGGAGGCTATGGGAGGAGACATAGCATATGTTATATGGAACAAGTTGGCGGCGGTTGCTAGTCTTAAAAAGACAAGTATGATTGGTCCATACCGCACTTAAGAAGTAAACTGGGTACACCTGACCAATAGGGTACTGCAGTAGAGGAGACGAGGGAAGGAGATGTAAGAAGTAGATTAGAGGCCATGGTAGTATGGCGGAAATTATGTGAAACGCCGTGGTGACGACGGCAGGAATAGTGCAGACTGAGATTTTGGTGAGGCCGTGGAGGAGGACGGCAGTTATGGAGCAATATGAGGTATAGAGGTACGGAGTAATATGGGGGTGGAGATTTTGAGGAGGCCGTGGAGGAGGACGGCAGAAACATGGAGTATTATGGTGAAATGGGAGAAATATGGAGTTATATATTTTGAGCAGTCGTAGAGGAAGACGGAAGGAATAATAGAGATTTTGAGATTTTGAGAAACCGTTGAGGAGGACGGCGGTTGTATGGGGTTTTCTGGGAGAAATATGGAGAAATAAGGGAAAATGAGATTTTGGGAAGCCGTGGAGCAGGACGGCAGAAAGATGGAGAGATATGAAGTATTATGGAGTAATATGGAGACTGAGATGTTGAAGACGTAGAGGAGGACGGCAGTGATGATGAGAGGTGTTGGGAGATGGACGGAGTTGTGGTTGAGAAATTGGACAGCACAGTTCCAGAGAGGGAACGAGAGGTAGAGGAGATTTAAAAAAAAAAAAAAGGAGAAAATTGCAGCGAGAGTCTAGTTGTTTGGAAGCTAGATGCAATCGTTCTACACTAAACATAAAGTAAGCTGAGTAGGTCCGAACGATGGACTACTGCAGTGGTGGAAGAGAAGAGGAAAGAGGCAGGGAAGCCATAGATTAAGGGAAAGAGACGTAGATGGGAGGAATGGAGAAGTCACAGAGAGGAGACGAAAGGGAATTACGAGACAACTAAAGGAGTATTGGAGAAACTATAGAGAATATGGCGGTAGATGAGGGCCATAGGGAAATGGCGAAGATATAGAGAGAATTGGATAATTAGAAGTGATAATCTAGAGGGAGCTGACAACGGAGTTGAGGAGGATGCAGATTTTTGTTTTTCGGCAGTTGCCAGAGTCTGGTGAAGACTTTGTGGGAAGCGAGGCTTCTCCAAGTTATAAGAAATAGAGAGTTATAGGGAGACAAATAAGAAAGAATAATAAGACAAGAAAGAATAAGGAAATGAGAATATAGGACATGAATAATTATGTAGAGGAAACAGTACACAATTGTATATGGTTACGGGTTTCTTTTAACCACAAGGGAAGATGGAAATGAAATGTAGATAACGTAGGAAAGATATGCAACTAAGTAGAACGATTAATGAGATAGGCAGAAATTCAAGATAATTCGCGTAGGCGGGATAATAAACTTGGGAGTAGAGATAAAAGGGATGGTAAATGACTAATGAAGTTAGGAAGGTCTAGTAAGAGTAGTAAAGGAGCAAACGATAAGGTGTATTATGACATGAGTTGTATTATATACAAGGTGTAATATGAAAGGAATTGCATTATGTACAAGTTGTAACATGAAAAGAGTTGTATTCAGTAAAATGTATACTATGAAAACAGTTCCAAGATGGAAAATGTATACTATGAAATGGAAATTGTAGACAGGAAGATGAGTGAGGTTGATTAGAAGTGGAGAATGGTGGGTCTCATTGGGACAGATGTTGAGGAAGAAAGGGATGGAATTGGTAGTAGAAGAGGGAAGGAAGAGAGTGAGTGGAGATTTTTCGGGAAATTTTCTCTGTGAGAGAAATTTTTTTTTAAGGGGGGGAAGATGTGTGACCGGTGGTTTGGTTTTGATGGAGAGAAAGAATGTGGAGAAATGGTATGGATGGGTTTGGTTACAGATTATTTGTCGTTGATGAAGGGAGATAAGATGTGTAAGGATGGGCTTTGTCTTAAGGGAAGTAACTTAGAATTAAGTCCATTACAGGTTTGAGTGAGTGAAAAAAAAAAAAGTATGCACGAGAAAGTCGAGATGCAAAAACACATGTTAGGCGTGAACGAAGAATGTTAGAACGGGGTTTTGACGGAGTCTGGTTAGAGACGCGCTAGGTGTAGGCAGGGAAAGGTGTTTCTCTCAAGTGTGTAGTTAGATATTGAACGTGCTCAACGTAAGATTTGAAATTGTTGTATAAGATATATTCAGAGCACCAAAGTGTTTGTGTAAGAAAAAGTGTATTTCAAATGAAGAAACAAAACAGGTACGTTTTGACATTTTGATTATTTACTGCGTATGTGGCTCAGCAGACCAGGTCTGGGCAGAGGACAGTTAACAGATGAAATCTTGGTAAAAGTGACAGCCCTGGCGGTTAAGGCCAGTTTCTCGTATAGGGATATAACAAGAAACAGGGGAAAAGAAACATAAACAGAAGAACGACAGGAAGTTCTGTCTGAATAAATATATGACATGTTCGATAGCTGAGACAAGTAATAGTAAGAAGACAAGCAAATGTATGTGAAAAATGGATACTGAGATTGTTTGAAACTGAAGATTTGTATTTTGCAAGATTGCCTACCTTGAAGAGAAAGGTCGGGCATACCATTTTTACTCAGTTATCAACTTATGTTAATAAAGTTCTACCATTGATATTTTCACTGCTGTTTTGAGTGGTATCGATTGATCAACAGTGGGTATGAAGAAAAAGTAGAGTCAGTCTGAGTGAAGGAAGTTTTCTAGTGTTTACTTTACAACACACTATCTACTGAAAAGGGCAGTGGTCCGAATCTTGCAATACGACTCACGGCTACAGTAGTTACGATGCTGACAATCTCCTATATTTCATGGGTTGATTCGTGGTAGACAGCGTGTACCAGCAAAAATTTCAACCGAATGACCAATCTGACACAGTCCCTGGTGTAGTGTGGTAGACAACGTGTACCAGCAAAAATTTCAATTTTCTCTCACGAAGATAAATACACCAGGGTTCTGGCACTAGCTTAGTACCAGAACAAAAACCCTGAAACAAGGTTATGATTCTTTATAACACAGCTACAATATCATTCCACAAGTAATACATGGTATAATTCAATAAAAAGAAAAGGGTCAGATCCCTCTGACCAACCCATTTCAACCATTTTCATCTGAGATAACAACTCATACCAGTGCTCCTTTTCTTCTCCCTAATGGCTACAACGCCTCTGACACTTCAACAATGATCCTCTCCCATAGGATAATGTGGGTTAGCCTTCCCACTGGTAACTGTGGAAATCATTTGAAGTTATACAACTCATGTAAGTTTTACTGCGTGTGAGCAACCCCATAGGCCCTGCATAAGTCTGCTAGGGGACCTATGTACTTAGTCGCAAAACATTCCCAATAAAGCAGTATCTTATACACCAAATTTTTGTAATAACAAAGTTAATAAATTTCGTTCTTACCACAATTCAATGGAAATATCACAAACATACGTTCACTGGCATTAGCATTAATATATATAAGTTCAGCTTTGCCCTCGTCCAGACTGCCAAGGTTTTTTTTATTTTATTTCACTCTTAGCACTGCTGTTCTCAACGCAGCTTGCATACTAACAATTTTGTATCAAATGGCGACAAGCCTTGGAAGCTTTTTGCCAATATCACTAGACTGGCCCAATCACAGCGAGGGTCTAGCTATTCAATTCAAATTTGAAAAAAAAACAAAACTCCAAACATACTAGGAGTGAGTCTGCAAAATATAGTTAGTTTTTGGGCCAACCAATACCCTCCTTCCTATACTCCTATATTAACCAATCGGATTTGAATCACTCTAATGCCTCTTTTTTAAACTTGCGTCCCCAAATAATGTTATAAATAGAATGAGCAAAAACAACAGTCTTACCGTTCGTAGATATATAGTATTATTTCAATATCTTGGTTAATAATTGGGCTACTATGTATATTAAAACATATTATTGCTCAGGAGACTCTAAGCTATCCTTATATATGATTTTTATGGCTATATTCATTGTCGTTTGGATTTTCATATTCGTCACTGTTAGTCGTCAATTATATACTTTCCCATAAGTCGGCCATCTTTCCCCCCTTCTCTATCATTTTTATTCAAAATAAAACAACTTGTTTGGGTTACGTCAGAAATACACTACTAGGCAGGAAATGAGAGCTGACTGTGTGGGTGTATATACATTTCAACTGCGAGAATATAATACGATGCATGCATGGCTTTGCGTCTTGTTTTTCAAATCTGCTTGTCGTGAGACATTCTAAATCCACATATATAAATTAAAAAGGAAATGTAAAGCCTAACGAATTAATTCAATACAAGGAAAGAAGAATGGTAAAAGAACAGTGCGGTCACAATAGCGTACGCCTGTGTTATAGAACGTCATACTAGTTAAACAAGAAATCCCCTTTTTCTACTTCGTCTGCAAAATTGTAACACTTTCACGTTTGCTAGTAAAGCCTACTGCATCAAATACACGCATTTCGAAAAATAAAACGGGTACTGTGTTTCTTAGAAAACCTTGAGATAGACACACTGCGTAATGACCTAGATTAATATTCCATTAATGCTACCCCACGCGAAAGGCATGCAGACTTGCTTTTTTCAAATAAACAGGGACAAAAAACACTACCAATACGAGGTTAGGTTTTAAAAAACATGGTTAATGCTTATTAGGAAACATGACACAATACTGTTTTACGTCTGAAATCCTGACATTAGTCTGACACTACAGAAGACACCCCATCGTATAGAAGTGAGCGGGTGGTAGAAGAAAATACATATTTTGAACGCAGCCACTTAGCTCCATTAAACTTATATATTTGGGTGCCTTAGGACTTGCTGACAAAGAATATGTTAGGTGTTAAGCAAATAGTCTAATAATTAACAAATTATAGCCAAAATACTACAGTGGTGTTGTCTGACAACACAGGATCATATTTGCTCATAATGGCGTGTTTGGACACTGCTTTAGAGGAAATGAGGCCACCACGTTAAATCCGATTTGATTGGCTAGAATAATATGTAAGGCGAAACATGATTAGTCGATGGCAAATACTATTTTTGGTTGTTAATGGCAACGATAGGAAGGGTACTTTTTTTCAAAAGCTTTTGTAAACATGGTCTCATTGGCTAGACCATTTAATATAGTCAATTAGGAGCGTCAGTTCAGTGCCACTTTTTGAAAATCCAATTTGTAAAAGCAAGTGCGTTGAGATCCAGGTCATATTTTTCTAATAAAAGCCTGGGACAGAGGCAGATCGGAATTGTGCCATAACTCATCGCCAGTCAACGTATTTGTTTAATATTTCCGTGAATTGTGGTAAGCTAGACATATTTGATATCTTTTTGATGAAAATTGAATGTGAATTGATAATTTATGTCTGTATGTGTGTGGTTCAGTAACAAACTTGAGGCAAAGCCTAGATATTGCTCCATCATGGACAAAACTTGTCGGAGAGGAGTATAACTGCATGGGATTGCCAAATAGTACTATGACACCTATCTTATTGAATAGAAGGAAATAATGCTGGAATTGCAGAGGCGTTGTAACCATTAGGGAGAGGAATACTGGTGTATATTGTTCATGAGAAGCTAACAGTTGGCCTACCGCGCTGAACTCGGTGTTTGTTATGTATTGTGCTTCAGTGTGGAAATAGATTATAAATTAGTTCTGAAGTAGGAGGTACAACCTTCTTGTTTCAGGGACCGTGGTACTAAAGTATTAAAGCAGCACCTGGTCTGAGTTTTGCTGAATCCAGAGGCTGATAGCATACTCCTTGGTCAAGATATCGACCAGTGTTGTTTCTCAAGAAAACTGTGAAGCAAGCGAGCATAGGAGACTGTTTCTTGCCGCCCACACAGAAGTTAAGATTACGTTGGCCAGAGCAGCTCAATCTTGTGTATACCCCCCCCCCCCCCCTCTAAAAGTGACTTTACATAAAATCAAGAGGGACATTTATTTGTTTCAAATAAAAAGAAACTGTGAACCTTTCCAATATTATTTCCACCAGAAACAAACACTTGAAGTCATGATTACAAACAACAACCTAGCTTGAAAAGCCAGTATTATCTCATAGTCCTACATCACTACTTACACACATATTGTAATAATAATATATGTCAATACAAAGATCCTATCTATAAATTGTGTACATACAACTTGTGATTACATTTTATTGTGATTTCTGGTTCACTTTGTAGTTGAATCAGGATATCTATTGTTGAAAGGAATTAATACATATTTTAAAAGTTAACATTGGACTTATTAAGATAGTCTTATAGAGTGTTCTATGTATGTGAGTGTCACAGTGTTGTGAAGTATTGTGGATTAAATTAAATTGTTTATCTGTCTGTTGGTTGTTGTGAACATACACTTCATCACTATCATAACCCTAGACATTCAACGTAGTCATCATAATATTCCAGAATAAGTCTAACTGAGGTCTAAATGTGGTAGCAAAGTAAGGTCATCTGTAATACACCACACTTATTAGATACAGATACCTTCACAGCTGATCTCAGTCAGTACACTAAGTCCCCTATAAATATTTATATCGATATGATTGCTTATGTCACCACTGAATGTGACAAATATATTGAACGTGAAGAAAGAAAATTTGAAGCAGAAAGAAAATTAGAATCGGAAAGATTAGAAAAAGAAGCTGAAAGAAAGTTAGAGGCTGAAAAAGAAATTAAGAGGTTGCAGATTGAGGCTGAGGCTAAGAAGTTCCAATTGGAGGCAGAAGAAAAAAGATTGACTGACGAAAGGGAAGACAAAAGATTAGCTGCAGAAAGGGAAGACAAAAGATTAGCTGCAGAAAGGGAAGCAGAAGAAAGAAGGCAGGATGCACAGAGGGAAGCAGAAGATAAGAGATTACAAAGGGAGCACGAGTTACGACTAAGGGAGTTGGAATTTCAAGGCCATGCTCCTGAAAATGGTGCCAGTCCCTTTACCTCTGATGCCTCTGCTAGTCAGGGAGCCTCAACCTCAGCTATGAACTTTCATTTAGATCATTTTGTTGAGAGAGAAGATGATATCGAGAGCTATCTAAATAGATATGAACTATTAGCTACCACGTATGGGTTAGAGAGAGAAAGGTGGAGCTTAAAGTTATCTCAAGGGCTTCGTGGTACGGCTTATGATGTTTTCGCCAAAATGAGCAGAGCTGATCAAGAAAATTATGACCTGCTAAAGCAGGCTCTTTTGTTAAGATGTGAAAAGAATGGTGAATTTTATAGAAAAAAAATTTAGGAATGCTAAACTACTGTCAGGTGAAACCTATCACCAGTTCTCTGCACGGTTAGAGACATACTTGGAGAAATGGACTTCTCTGGGGAAAACCCAAGATCTTAAGGAAATGATCCTTATAGAACAACTAAGAGAGTCCATGGCTCCAGACCTGAGAAAGTTTCTCATGGAACAAGGTGCAGAGAGGCTGGGTGAGTTACTAAATGTCGCTGAAAGGTATCAAGCAGCTCAGGCAGAGGTAACAAGTAATAAAAAGAAACAGGTAGATAATTTTAAGGCACCACAGAACTTTAATAAATTTGATCCTAGAGATCAGAACAAAGGTAAGCACCAGTTTGATAGGCCACGGTACGACAATAAAAATAAAACCCCACAATTCGATGAAAGGAAATTTGATGAAAGAAAATCTTTCAACCAAGGAAGGAAGTGGTGTACTAAGTGTAAGATGAACAATCATACCACTGAAAATTGTAGGAATAAAACTCCTCGTTTTGCTGCTATGAAATCTGGGAAGAAGGGAACAAAGGTCAAACCTGAGGAACTACAGGAACCGTACCACCCCCCAGTGTGTGAAGATGTAATCTGTAATGGTGTCACCATAAGGTGTTTATATGATACAGGTTTAGATTATGATTCAGTTGTGAGTTCTCACCTGGTGCAAGCAGATCAATACACCACAGAAACAGTGGCAATTCAAGCTGCAACCAAGGAAGTAGCGACCATGACACTCCCTATCGCTAAGATACATGTAAAAACGCGATATGTGGAGGGAATAATCAGAGCAGCAGTGATAAATGAACCAATCTACCCTCTGATATTGGGGTGTAGATATGTCTTCCTGTGAAATCCCAAGAGACCTGTGATATTGGCAACGGTGCAGACCAGATCACAGTCCAAAAAGGAGGAGGAAAATCCAATAAATACTCATCCAGATGAGATGAGGAAGGCACAGGCGGAGGACAAGACACTCAAGCCGTGTTTCAAGAAGTTGCCCAAATGTCATACACCTCCAGGCAAGGGAGAATTTTATATGAAGAACAAGCTGATTTATAGGAAGGCTGGATCTGAATCCAATGGTCACGGACAGCTGGTCCTTTCCACTTCATATAGGACTAAAGTGTTGGAACTAGGGCATGCGATTCCCTTCAGTGGTCATATGGGGATCAGCGCAACAGGACAGCGTATAGCTTGTCACTATTTCTGGCCAGGGATAACTGAAGATATCAAACGATATGTAATATCCTGTCCAGAGTGCCAACGAGTAGCACCTAAGCATTGAACTGCACCAGCAACTCTGGGGGAAATGCCCATAGTGGGAACACCCTTTGAGAGAGTTGCCGTGGACATTGTGGGACCTCTCACTCGAACCAAGAGAAGGAACAGCTACATTCTGACTCTGGTGGACACTTGTTCTATGTGGGGAGAGGCGGTAGCCCTGTCATCTATTGACTCTAAACATGTGGCAGAGGCATTACTCACAATTTTCACAAGGTTAGGGTTTCCCAATCAAATCTTGACTGATAATGGCTCTCAGTTCAAGGGGAAACTAACAGAAGTTTTCAGGATCTTCCAGGCCAAACACTTCCATTGTAGTGTGTACCATCCCCAAGGGAACGGCCAAGTGGAAAGATTTAATGGCACGTTGATGTCGATCCTGAGAAAGTTGGCACACGAAAAACCAGATACATGGGACCAGTACCTTCACGCCGCCCTCTTTGCTTATCGGGAGGTACCCCATAGTTCAACCGGTATGGCCCCGGCAACATTATTATTTGGAAGGCCAATAAAAGGTCCACTCGAAGCTCTGTTAAGAACGTGGACTGATGAAAAGGCAGAGGAAAATATTACATCCTCATACCAATATGTGAATGAGCTGACCACTCGTTTAAAAAACTGGCTGGAAACTTGCCAATGAAAATTTGAGACAAGCCAGGAAAAAACATGCTGCCTATTACAACAGGAAAGCTAAAGACAGAGATTTGGCTGTGGGAGAGAAGGTACTGCTTCTTCTACCCGGTAGTCAGAATAAATTACAAATTGGATGACAAGGTCCATATACAGTTCTAGAGCAGGTGTCTAGAACCAATTATAAGATAGACAAGAAGGGGAAAGAAAAAATCTATCATGTGAATCTCCTGAAGAAATATTTGGAAAGAGAAAATCAGGAAGAGACACACTTGTTGACCTTGTCCATTGCAATGGAGATGAAAAAGGAACCACTTTCATCATTTGAATATCCATTACATCCCTGTGAGACAGCGGCACAGGTGAAAATCAGTACACATTTAACGAAAAATCAGAAGGAGAGAGTGCAACAGGTTCTAGATGATCATACAGAGAAGTTAACGGACCGACCGGGGCATACAAACTTATTGGAATATGATATGAAACTGATAGATCCCACACCTGTCTGTATGAAAGCCTATTCGATTCCTTTTGCTAAGGAGAAAGCCTTGAAGGAAGAGGTAGACTATTTGTTGAAGGAGGGAATAATTTCACACAGTAAATCTTCGTATAGTTCCAGTGTGGTACTCTTAAGGAAACCCTCTGGAGAACATAGACTCTGTATAGATTACAGGAGACTGAATGCTATCACAGAAGGACAGGTGAATCCATTGCCGGATACAAATCAGTTGTTTGCCAGGCTAAATAAAGCTAAATATTTCTCAAAAGTGGATCTGAGTAAAGGATACTATCAGATTCCAGTAAAGCCTGAGGTTAGACCATACCTAGCTTTTAGTACCTCAGAGGGACACTATGAGTTTAACAGATTGCCATTTGGATTGAAGAATGCGCCTAGTGTCTTCTCTAGAATGATGAGAAAATTGTTGGATCCTCTGAATAATCCATGCATCACAAATTTCATGGATGATATCCTTATAGCAACAGAAACATTTGAGGAACACATTGACTCTCTGAACATGTTGTTTAATCGACTTAGAGAAGCGAATTTAACAGCCCGTCCAACCAAATGTTGCGTTGGATGTAAAGAATTAGAATTCTTGGGGGACACAGTCCATCAGGGAAACATGACCCCTGACCCCAAGAATTTAGAGAAACTAAAGAAAGCCCCGAGGCCACAAACCAAGAAAGATGTGAGATCCTTTGTCTCATTATGTGGTTTCTACCAAAAGTATATCTTACTTACTTACTTAGTCGTTCCCCTTCTACCGTGAGGTGTAGAGGTTTGGAAGAGAGAGCGCCAGACCATTCTATCAGCTGTCTTCTTCCTGGACTGGTTCCATTCTAGTCCTCGGTCCTTCAAAGATTGTCTAATGTTGTCCTCCCAGCGGACTCTGGGTCGTCCTGGAGGTCTGGATCCCTGGCTCTTTGTTTCCCATGCTTGTCGTGGTAGCCGATCTTCTCCCATTCTGCAGACATGGCCAAACCATCTTAGTTGGGACTGTTCTATTTGGGTCTGCAGCGGATGGGATTTTAGGCCTTGACGGATCGTCTGGTTGCGGACCATGTCTCTTCTTGTTACTTCAACCACTTTCCTCAGATACCTCATTTCTGAGGTTTGGATCTGGCTTTTGTGGGTTGTAGTCATTGCCCACGACTCGCATCCATATGTCAAGACTGGGACATAGGTGGAGCGGTATACAGCCATCTTCGTTTTCTTACCAACCTCTTTCTTGCTGAGGAATCCACGATTTATGGCCTGAAAAAGTCTCCCAGCCGCTGCTTTCCGAGTGGCCAACTCTTCTTTGATGCCTCCCTTTCGGTCTATAATAGCTCCGAGATATTTAAAGTGGTCGACCTGCTCCAGGACCTGTTCTCCCAACTTAATCTGATGTTTTCTTTCTTCTCGTGATATCACCATGGATTTTGTTTTAGAGCTGCTTATGACCATCCCTCTCTTCTCCAGCTCTTCCTTCCAGACTTGCAGGTTGGATTGGAGATGTGCCTCTGATTTAGCAATCAGGGCAACATCATCAGCAAATGCCAGCTCCGAAATATAGACCTGTCTCATCTTCCAGTACCGCACTGAATACTTTCTTGTTCTCTCCTTACATGCCTTGATGACATCGTCCATAAGGAGTATGAAGAGGTAAGGTGATAGGATATCACCTTGTCTTACACCAGTGGTGGTCCTGAACTCTTCTGACTTATGGTTTGCTGTCCTCACATAATTTCTGCAAGACTTGTAGAAGCTCTGTATAGCATGAATCAGAGGTATATCAAAAACTTTAATTCCATATGTGCACCGTTAACTGATTTGACACGCAAAGGAAATCCAGATCGAATTACCTGGACAGCACAGTGTGAATTGGCATACCAGGAATTGAAGGAAAAGCTCACAAGCAAACCTATTTTGAAATTACCTGACTTAAGTCAAGAATTCATTGTGAGAACGGATGCAAGTAATATCGGGTTGGGCGCGACCCTGTTACAGAAATCAGATGCACTGGATGGGGAATTAACCCCAGTGGCATATGCTAGCAGAAAGTTGAATAAAGCTGAAACAAATTACTCAACTAGCGAAAAAGAATGTAGCCTAACGAATTAATTCAATACAAGGAAAGAAGAATGGTAAAAGAACAGTGCGGTCACAATAGCGTACGCCTGTGTTATAGAACGTCATACTAGTTAAACAAGAAATCCCCTTTTTCTACTTCGTCTGCAAAATTGTAACGCTTTCACGTTTGCTAGTAAAGCCTACTGCATCAAATACACGCATTTCGAAAAATAAAACGGGTACTGTGTTTCTTAGAAAACCTTGAGATAGACACACTGCGTAATGACCTAGATTAATATTCCATTAATGCTACCCCACGCGAAAGGCATGCAGACTTGCTTTTTTCAAATAAACAGGGACAAAAAACACTACCAATACGAGGTTAGGTTTTAAAAAACATGGTTAATGCTTATTAGGAAACATGACACAATACTGTTTTACGTCTGAAATCCTGACATTAGCCTGACACTACAGAAGACACCCCATCGTATAGAAGTGAGCGGGTGGTAGAAGAAAATACATATTTTGAACGCAGCCACTTAGCTCCATTAAACTTATATGTTTGGGTGCCTTAGGACTTGCTGACAAAGAATATGTTAGGTGTTAAGCAAATAGTCTAATAATTAACAAATTATAGCCAAAATACTATAGTGGTGTTGTCTGACAACACAGGATCATATTTGCTCATAATGGCGTGTTTGGACACTGCTTTAGAGGAAATGAGGCCACCACGTTAAATCCGATTTGATTGGCTAGAATAATATGTAAGGCGAAACATGATTAGTCGATGGCAAATACTATTTTTGGTTGTTAATGGCAACGATAGGAAGGGTACTTTTTTCAAAAGCTTTTGTAAACATGGTCTCATTGGCTAGACCATTTAATATAGTCAATTAAGAGCGTCAGTTCAGTGCCACTTTTTGAAAATCCAATTTGTAAAAGCAAGTGCGTTGAGATCCAGCTCATATTTTTCTAATAAAAGCCTGGGACAGAGGCATATCGGAATTGTGCCATAACTCATCGCCAGTCAACGTATTTGTTTAATATTTCCGTGTGTGATAAATTTAACCGTGATACAACGTTAAAATATCTCCAAAGATAAAATGTAGAGATAAAAATAAGGCGTAAGCTACTAGAAGACATGATCGCCCATGCCGCGGTTCACTACCCGCCATGGAAACTAACTTGTTAGACGTACAGACAAAACGTTTACCCTTGGAGACGGGAAGGAACGGAGATCAAAAAGAAAAAATATGACTGAGCACGTGCTTAAAACTAGCAAGGCTAAAAAGACGCAATTGGTGGGGAAAGGGAAAAAATTCACGTCCCCAAGTTGACACAATGTAAAGAAATGGACAAAAGGGACCTTAGCTATTATACGCAACAGTCATTTCTTGGACGCTTTTACGATACTGAGTCCTTTTATTTGAATTCAGCGGCAAACGCATTACTGAAGATGCTCGAACATATGTCAAAAAAACAACTAACCTTGAAAAAGTAACTTTTTCTTAATAATAATGTTAGGAATATAAAACCTAGCTAGTCTGTAAAAAAATGTCACTATTTTCAAAAATTGAGGCCTTGAGACTCAAGTGCTAAAATCTAGTTGGAATGAAAGAGAGGGGGAAATAGTGGAAAATTGTGGCTAAAAATAACTCTAGAGACCGATTCGTGTAGAAAGGCATGTAGAACCAAGCGTGTTTTTTATGAAAAAGCAAGTAGAGACAGACGGACCAACAGACAATAATACATACTTGACTGAGGTATGACTGAATTGACTTTTGGTTGGAGGTTTGAAATTTTAAAAGGGGGAAGTCGGTGATTGGCCACAGATAATCATATTATCGGCGCACAGACGCGCATTTTGCCATTCAACAGAAATTGTCCAGTAGTAGACAGTAATTCTTCAGTGGTGTATTTCCCAGAAGCTAATTGCAATATTTAGAGGGACGCCATACTAGAGCCAGCAGCTCAGCTGAGTTTTGCTAGAATATAACTGTGTTCTCTATTCCTAATTCTGGTAAGAATGAAAGTATTTCTTTGTATATTTTAATATTGTTTAATGTTTCGAGTGATTTGATACTGCCATATCAAAATCTATCCCTTACAACAAGTAAGGATTCGCTCTAGATCCCCAGCCCAAGTTCAGGGTCTAGAGACAAACAAAATACATAAACGCCAGCAAGGATTATGAAGGGCGATCAAGTGTTGAGATCAGTGGAACATATCACCTATCTTATTCAATAGCAGGAAGCTAATGAACATATTTCAGAATATGTAGTCTTGGGGAACTAGTACTATGTGAAACCAACTTGGTAAGATGTGCTGTATGGTCAGAGAGATCTGACCCCGTCTATGTGGTGTTGTTGTGTAGTGTTGTGTGCAGAAGTGGCTCAGGAGGTAGAGTTCTGACACATGACCCAATACTTTTGTTGCAGAAGTGTGAGTTTCTGTTTGGCACCAAAGTGGTGTCAAATGCTGTGTTGATATATACAAGTGTGGACCAGTGCAGTCTAGTATTTTGTCAGAGCAGCCTTATATTGCCCCCAAGCACGGAGAGGTGGGGCCACCAGATTCCAGCACCAGACTACTCAGTCAAGATACGTGAGCGTCTGGCCTGCTGGACCTTCACCAACTTATTTACTAACTAACACACCAACTATATTACCATCACTAGAACCCACAAAAGTTTTGGGAAATAAAACTTGTATTACTCCCATCAATGAAGGGACAATGTTTGGTAGTCATAGACAGGGAGTGATGATATCACCCCAACAGCATATCTAGAAATAAGTTCTCCTGGGACTATCTTAAGATAATTACTATTAACCAGTCATTTGAAATACATATGTACACATTTTCTAGTTTATTATGACATATATTCATGCATTTCATTCATAATTTCAAAACCTTTCATTTGTTCTGACCAAAATAAAACCTTTGGTTCAGAACAAATAAACTTAAAGAAAATTTAATATCAAAAATTTAAACAGCTTGAGTTAGTTCAGTGTGTTATAAATTTTATTAATATTATTAGACTTATTAAATATCTGTGTGTGTGTATGTAATCTACCACAACACATTACATATCAGTACCCTAGATTTTTAACGTAGCCACATTCATTAGTAAAAAAAGATATGTGTGAGGTCGTAAGTGGTAGCAAGAAGGGCCTTCTGTAAATTCACAGCTACGTTTATCTCAGGAGCCTTCACAGCTGACCTCATGCATCACACTAGGTAACATCACAACCATACAGTACCATCAAATCCACTACACCGTGAATTGTGGTAAGCTAGACATATTTGATATCTTTTTGATGAAAATTGAATGTGAATTGATAATTTATGTCTGTATGTGTGTGGTTCAGTAACAAACTTGAGGCAAAGCCTAGATATTGCTCCATCATGGACAAAACTTGTCGGAGAGGAGTATAACTGCATGGGATTGCCAAATAGTACTATGACACCTATCTTATTGAATAGAAGGAAATAATGCTGGAATTGCAGAGGCGTTGTAACCATTAGGGAGAGGAATACTGGTGTATATTGTTCATGAGAAGCTAACAGTTGGCCTACCGCGCTGACTCAGTGTTTGTTATGTATTGTGCTTCAGTGTGGAAATAGATTATAAATTAGTTCTGAAGTAGGAGGTACAACCTTCTTGTTTCAGGGACCGTGGTACTAAAGTATTAAAGCAGCACCTGGTCTGAGTTTTGCTGAATCCAGAGGCTGATAGCATACTCCTTGGTCAAGATATCGACCAGTGTTGTTTCTCAAGAAAACTGTGAAGCAAGCGAGCATAGGAGACTGTTTCCTGCCGCCCACACAGAAGTTAAGATTACGTTGGCCAGAGCAGCTCAATCTTGTGTATAACCCCCTCTAAAAGTGACTTTACATAAAATCAAGAGGGACATTTATTTGTTTCAAATAAAAAGAAACTGTGAACCTTTCCAATATTATTTCCACCAGAAACAAACACTTGAAGTCATGATGACAAACAACAACCTAGCTTGAAAAGCCAGTATTATCTCATAGTCCTACATCACTACTTACACACATATTGTAATAATAATATATGTCAATACAAAGATCCTATCTATAAATTGTGTACATACAACTTGTGATTACATTTTATTGTGATTCCTGGTTCACTTTGTAGTTGAATCAGGATATCTATTGTTGAAAGGAATTAATACATATTTTAAAAGTTAACATTGGACTTATTAAGATAGTCTTATAGAGTGTTCTATGTATGTGAGTGTCACAGTGTTGTAAAGTATTGTGGATTAAATTAAATTGTTTATCTGTCTGTTGGTTGTTGTGAACATACACTTCATCACTATCATAACCCTAGACATTCAACGTAGTCATCATAATATTCCAGAATAAGTCTGACTGAGGTCTAAATGTGGTAGCAAAGTAAAGTCATCTGTAATACACCACACTTATTAGATACAGATACCTTCACAGCTGATCTCAGCCAGTACACTAAGTCCCCTATAAATATTTATATCATCCCACTTTACCACACTGCTAAAGGCAATACTGTCGCGCTTTCATTACAATTTGGCGTTTCAAAACCCAAACGCGTGACAATGGTAGCATTTCTTCTGTCGCTCCTTCATCCACCTCCCTTCTTCTCTCTCTCGGTCTTGGAACAAAATACACCTTGTCCCTGCAAAATGTTATTTTTAATTCTCAAGGACGACTAGGAAAGCGTGTAAGATTTGACGGCGAGATCATTTTCTAAGCATTACCACTGTACAAAATTCAGCGCTCTACTAGCGTAGAGACGACGATAGGCAACCACACACGGGCGGGTTTATTTATTTTCATAGGAGTAAAATCTTACTGAATTTAGCGATTGTCTCACAGATTTCGCTACAGGAATGTGAAGGTCTGATGCTGCTCTTACAATGCATATGCATTCATTCCAGAGTTATTTTGCACGCTGTGCCAGACTTTTTTATGGGCAGGATTTTATAGAGTGAAGTGTTCATCTTTCAGTCTAAATTTGTTTGTGAATTTTCCTTTGAACATGTACTTATTATATACCAAACTGTAGGGAAATGGATAGAAAATTCAAATATATAATGTCTGTGGTAGTATTAACACAAGTATGTTCGGTATAATTTAATCATTTTGCATGTAAAATTGAAAAACGCTAAAAAGTTGACTGTAGAATACGATCTTACCAAAGACAAATTACTGTCGTAGACAATAAAACTTTCTTTTTAGTCTTCAAACGTCAAGTTAATCCATATACAAAGTAAAAAAAACATGCTTATGGCCAAAATTAGTATATTTAGTATTATTCGCACCAGTTTTTCCGTGGTTCTTTGTAAGAAAAAATAAATTATGCAATCGTGCATTACGTAATTTTCAAATAAATAAATAAGAATAACGTCACATAAATACTTTTTTACTCTTGTTTAATGTTTTAATAGTATCCCTAGCTTCATCTTCTACCAAGAACTAGTGATTAGATGTTACGGTAGGTCTAGTTTTGTTGCTTTTTGATCGGCCACAATATGACTACGCCCACTCATCAACTAAATCTAGTGTGTCTAGCTTTTCTGCATATATTCCGTATTTTGACAACAAACTGTGACTACCAAACAATCATCATCAATGTCAGCAATGTTTCAAAGTAGTTTGACACAATTATTTGCTTAGGAGACTTAGAAAATGTAAATATAAAGCGTGACATATTTCTCTAGCAAAAACAACGAAAAACGTAAACACGCGAATCTTCACAAAAATTGTGATAATAACATCAAAACACGCACATGTGCTGATTAACTAAAGTCAAATTAGTTGTTTAAATAGTAGCGGAAGTCATTCTACGAGTTTTAATATATGAACTGCATTAAGCGGACGATTTTTAGGGTTTATTCGTGATAAACTAAAAACCACGCTCTGAGCGTTGCTCTGGCACGGCGTGTTGAATTTTGCAACGCTCAGAGCGTTGGTCTGGAGTCAAAGAGTCAGATGAAAGTCAATTAAATATCGGTAAAGTCAGTTATATAACTGGAACCACCGGACCTTTACACGCCTCCACTTTATTATTATTCTTGTTCAGAATTTCTTCTTTTGTTCGTTTTTTTTTTTTTTAATAGTTTGTTTGTTTGTTTGTATTATTTTTTTTAACATATAGCCTAGGCATAATTTTTAGTTGTGATTTTCCCTGTTTACAATGATTTGACGTGATGCCACTTTCTTATATCGGCAGTTGTTCATATTATTTGAAATTGAAAACAATATATATCCTAATTATAACCCATCAAAGGTTGAACGGGATATTTTTCTTCTTTAATTAAAAAAAAGGCTTCTCATAAACGTCTTTTTTTGGGTTCTATTCAGTCTTTTTAATTTTATTATGTCTGTTCCGCTTCTTCGGTTGATTATTGATTCAGTCCTTCTACATTTCTTCAAACATCACATCTGTTTTCGCGTCTTCCTTATCTATCCTCACCAAACTGCCACGAATTATTGATCTGAACTATTAACGGATAATACGCTCATGGTCTTCAACATCAAATCTCACATCTTATGAGACCTCTCTTAGCTCATTTATATTTGAGCTGAATGTTCACTCCGGGGTCCCAGTACTCGCACGAACACCACTTGTCCAATCATGATTCGATCCTTCTCTGAATAATATTCTTGCGTGCCCGATTATGGCTATTACAGCTTGCAATGCAGTCGGTATCGCTATTCACATTGAGTACTTGAACTCGATTTACAAAGGAATTATATTTATCAAAACAAAACCAAAAAAGCAAGCATTCTGTATTTTCTAGCATGCGGTTTTTTTTTCTATTAATATTTTTATGATGTTAGATTCAAACAGTAGTTTTTAAGCTTTATATTTATACAATATATCAAAATTCATTTTATAAAACTGAAATTTCGTCTCTCAGTCACTATTTCTTCTTATTTTTTGACTGACTCTTGCGCGTATGTCTTTGTTTTTCGTAAAACTTGTTTTATTTTTTAAATCTATGCAACTCCCGAGTTTAAATTTAAATTAAGTCCTACGAACGCAGATTTAGTACTAATGTAGATCATATCATAAATGGAAGAGGACATATTACATACCCTAAAGTCAAGAAGAACCATAATGATACCGAATTACCAGATATGTAATCTAGGGGAAAAAACCCCGTAAAAGGCATCAATAAATTGAAAATGCAGTCTAGACTTAAAGACGCTATATACTCAATTCCTGATGAAGGAGACTGTCCTCCTATCAGGCGCGTCAACCGGGTAGCTGGTGGCTGAACGGCGAATACTGAATAAGAAGCCGTGGACTAACATGGGAGGTTGTTTCTTAAGGTGGGGTGAGATAGTTGTGGAGGGCTGCTGTCGATATAATACAGCACTAGAAATGTGTGACCCGATAGTCACCTTAACCCTTCCTTCCCCCATTTCTTGTTGGTTAGCATTTTTGTCTAAGGCTATCGGAGACTCCTGTAAACAAACCGACGGAAGGCTAGATGAAACCACCGCCGTACTGTCTCTGGCACAGTCATGAATTGAAAAAGCTTCCTTTGAAAAAGGAACAATGGTAATGGGAGTTCCAGAGCAGCAACCAGGTCGGTTAGGGTACATCGTGTTGACAGGTGATACACGCCCGTCATCAGGCTACTGTAAGCAAAATTGAAATAACTATACGTTAATCACAAGAACTTGAAGTGTCACGACACGTATACAGAATGGAAAATTAGCAGACATAGAAAAGGAAATTGTAAGAATGAATGTAAAAAAACGTGAAAAAACTAGGCAACATTTTAGACGCAGGACGAGCAAAAACAGTTATAGCATTTAGCGCACTGTCATATCTGATTATATTTGTTATTAAATTGAATGGCAGACCATTAGATGTTAATTTTGTAAAGACATCCGCACTAGCAGTGATAGTACAGAACAAGCAATTGTAGTATTTTACGTTGAACATGACAAGGATATGACAACAGAGAAAATCTCATGGGACAAAAATAATACTTTCAGACTCCAATGCAACAGCAGGTAATGAAATATACTTTTTTTCAATTGATTTAATTGGTGGTTATGGCCTGGGAGAAATAAATGTGAGAGCCGAAAAACCTGGTACAAAGGGCAAGAACAACTTGACGTGATAATAGGAAAAAACTAAGTTTAGACAATAATACTAGACGGTTAGACGTGGAAAAGCCCATGAAAAATATGTACGTTCTCAAATTAACTACATTCTAATATACAGGAAATTTAGAAAAATTTGATATCTGTAAAAACTAAGCCAAGAGCAGATTGTAACTACGACCACCACCGGAAACAGGAACAATTAGATTAAATCTGAAGGAAATAAAGAGGGCTTAAAAAAAACAATAAAAAAAAAAACGAAAAACTAGATTTAGACATATTTAAAAACAGATAAGGAAATGAGTCCGAAATAGAACAATACGAGCAAGTATACTCGTCAAAATAATAACACAAGAAGAATTAAAGAAAGCATAGTAAGCTTTCAGCATTTGCAGCACATTTAGAAGACTGAGAAGTAGGAATAAGTAAATCAAGTGTAATTTGATTACTTACTTACTTAGTCGTTCCTCTTCTACACTGGCCTGGTTCCTATCTAGTCCTCGGTCCTTCAGAGATTGTCTAATGTTGTCCTCCCATTGAACTCTGGATCATCCTGGAGGTCTGGATCCCTGGCTCTTGGTTTCCCACATTTGCCGTGGTAGCCGATCTTCTCCCATTCTGCAGACATGGCCAAACCATCGTAATTGTGACTATTCCACTTGGGTCTGCAGGGGCTGGGGTTTGAGGTCATGACATATTGTCTGGTTGCGCACCATGTCTCTTCTTGTTACTTCAGCCATGCTATCTAATTACTTAACAGCTCATTAATCACACCATTGTTTTGGTAATTGTTTGTAAACTCGTCCACATTAATTAATGCCTGTGATGACGTTTTGTATTTTGTTTTCAATTCTCCGTTAAATTTAACTCGGTTAATGATTATCTCCACTCTCCCATCTAATTAATGACTCTTGACATGCATCTTCACATCCATGTCGTTTGTAAACTGCTATTTTTTTTTACCTGTTAAAAGTGTTCACAAACCCGATCCACGTCTACATCGTAATTCATCATCATCATCGTCGACATTGTCATCACCATCATCATCATCATCTCCTTGATACTTACTTAAGGAGCATGAAACCATCAAGGCATCTGACGTCTTTGTAGGAAGCTTGCAATACCACATTCATATGTTCTTGTAGCGCTGGTTTATGTGGTAACTTGTTTTACATGATGAGGTTACCTGCCTCATGTCCAACCTCACATTAGTCGCCACTTACGTCATGCCACGGAGTAGAAGCGCTATTCTTTCTTTGTCTCCCCACAGACCCCCCGAGAACTACAGGGGACTTTTAAAAGATTAACTTATTTTCTTCAGCATGAAACACGATGCTTTGTTGTTAACGAAAAATGCTTCCGGAAGGTAGATTTTCTTTAGGGACACATTTCTCTCTCTCTTTCTCTATCTCTCTCTCTCTTGCTCTCTGTATCTCTCTCTCTTTTTAATATTTTAGTTGGCTGCCACATTGTGAGTGATAGTTTTATTTGGTTATATTTCTTCTTTCTTTATCTTTCATCTCCTGCCATCGACTGTCATCAAAGGTTCCAGTGGCTTCCATGAACTTTTCGTGTGGCTTGTATGATTGTGTGCCTTCTCTCCAAAAAATTTCATCAACGTTCTCGGTCCATCTTTTCCATGGTCTCATAGCAAATCTACTTTCCACGAATCTAGTGTAAAAAGTTCCAGATGAGTGCTGATCATTCTTTATTCTAACCGATTAATATCCGAACCGTCTCATATTTGTCGACAAGTACGAGAAACCAAGAGCCAGTGGTCCAGACTTCCATGACAACCTCAGAGTTCGCTGGCAGGATAACATTAAATAACCTCTGAAGGACCAGATTGGATCCAGGTCAGGAGGAAGACAGCCGACAGGATAGTATGGCCCTCTCTGGCAAAACTCTACACCGCTGGGTAGAAGAGGAATGACTAAGTAAATACTATCACATATGTTGCTCATGCTGCTTTATTATGTCAATATAGAAGTCTTGTTTCAATATAAAACTGTTGCTGTTTTATTTATATATATATATATATATATATATATATATATATATATATATATATATATATATATATATATATATATATATATATATATATATATATATATATATATATATATATGGTTTTATTTGTGCTTGCACTGTGTTGTGAGTTCAAGCAACGGTTATGATCAAAAGCAAAAAAACAAAACAAAAATACATCTTAAAAATTAAAAAAAAAAAAACACAGAAACAGCGAGTCCGCCCACAAATCCGTGCAGTAAAAAGCTATGGGACCTAATCACTTTCCCGACTGGAAGAACTTCAGATGATCAGATTTCTCATGTTGCCAGACTTTCCACATCCTTCTTAATCAGTGCTCACGTGTCTCAGGAACCGCATTTTACGGTCTGTGATTATCGTTCCAGCATTTCGCTTATTGTACCTGATTGGCTGTGTGTGTATAATAGTGGTATTGATCAACTGAATTCTCACAAGAAGCCAGCCAATACAACCCATCAAGATTGAAGAGGTAAAGTAATATTTGATAGTAAACACAAATCTGAGGCCTAAATAAAAGATCACATGGGCTCTGAAGTTGATGGAAAATGGAAAAGCTACAAGAACCAATGAAATGTCATGAGAAATTGTTGCTGAGTTATTTGCCGGTTGAAGATCATGCACTGAGTATGGTTACTTTAGTGATCTCTTGTTAATCGTGCTTTGTTTAGTATTACGCGAATTAGGGTGAAGGTGTTCATACAACTCAGTAGCATGGTATGAAGAAGTAGTTCATGTAACTTGAACTCAGCAACATTAATGAAGTAATTAATTCCTTCAGATTGAGTCCGTAATATTTAATCACATGTACACACAGGATGATCATTTCAAATAGGAACAGAACATAAGTCCTTATAAGTCATGCATAAATTAATCAATAACGTAGACTGCTGGTTTACGTGTCAATGTCCGTTTAAGGATACAATGCAGTATTGTCGTCAGAACATCACAGCTATATGCACGCGCAGCTAGACATGGCTACCTGCCGACAGTGAGACTGCGAGTCTGAATATTTCATACGAATTTGACGATTATTCTTCTCCTTCTGAGAATTCTAGTTAAATACTAACCTCCATAAATTTCCCTCTCATATAGAGTTCTAGGACTGACCCTGGTCCATCAAAAAATGCATATATCAATGGCTATATCATGCCATTGAATTGGAAGGTTAGAAAAACGCAGCTATTCAGCTTGGCGGTCAAGTAACAAAGGGTAGCGTTTCTTAGTTACCGACTGTGACCCAAACAACGCTATACACGTCATAATCGATCGTGTATGGAGCGTTCAATAATTGAAACATCTATCGCAATATATTAAATGCCTTAACCTTTACAATTGCACGTCTGATAACCTTTAGCAGACGGCGTTAATATCATATACCGTAACAATTCCCTGTACACCGGGGGAAAAAAAATCGATAGATTTTTTTTTCAAGATCTATCCGACTTAACAATTTTTCAAAAAAATTTAACACAATTGTGACATATGGCCGACGATGTTCTGAGTAGAACCGTGTTGCGGTCATGTCAACTAACTATTTGTCATAGTCATCTAACATTAGTCACATTATATATCAATATTATACATATTATTATATCAACTAAATAACATGTCCAATGTTAACAGTGAATGATAGAATTAAATTAAAGTAAGGTCTGTCGTATTAGTATGTCATATAGGAATTAATTTGACTAATTAAAATTAAATTAATTAATAAATTAAGAGATAAATTATTAAGATTCTAATGTAACGCGATGTTATGAGAGAAGAAAAAACAAAATAAGTGAGAAGAAATAGAAAGAAATTCGAATATAAGTTTAACTTAATTGTGTGTGTTAAGTGTTAGTGAATAATAACTATCTAATTTAACTAACTAAATAATGTATAGGTACATTAAAAAAAAAAATATTAATCTAATACTTGTGTGAGATTTATTTTCTCTTTTCATAGTTTCTTCTTTTTATATTTCGTTCTCTTTTTTTGTTCTTTCATTTCATTTTTTTCTCACATTTCATTTTATTGATAATAATTCAATTAAGAAGTTAAGTTAACTAATTAATTAGTATAGGATATGATGATCCATCCGTAGTCTTGATCCTGATGAATTCTTTTAGGCAAAAATGTTCAAACGTTTACGTTGGAAAGAAATGTCATTTATCCCAGCATCCAAGAATTAAGTGCACATAGGATAATAAGTTCGACTTGTCGTCAGATATTGTTCCATGATTGTTCAACGAATATTCATATATCGTGTATGGACGTTAGACGAAGTTTCAATGTCAATATGTATACCTTGATTGTCTTTTAGTTCAATTCTGTGATGCATATAGTGTTTATAAAGTTTAAATTGAAGGCAAGGTTAGTTCCTTTATAGTTGATATGTTTTAGGAATGTTAATGTTGATTATTCGTCGTCAATAGGATTACGTGACAACGCATCCGCCACAATGTTTTCAGTGCCAGGAATATGTTCAATGGAGAATTCAAATGGCTGTAGGATGATTGCATATCTGGGGAGTTTTTGGCTCTTATGGTTAGATCGACGCAACGATGCTACAGCACGTTGGTCCGTCTGTATGGTGAAGGGAGCACCAAGCAAAAACTTTTCAAGTTTAGTTATTGCCCATATCACTGATAAAAGTTCCTTGTCCACTGTGGAATACTTTGTTTCTGCCGGCTTTAGCTTTCTTGATATATATAAGGTAGGATGTAGAATGCCATCATGGTTCTGGAGCAGGCATGCACCAATGCCGTAGTTACTAGCATCTGTTCGTAAGAAAAATCTTTTGGAAGCATCGGGAAGTCTTAAAATTGGTTCATGCGAGAACAAATTTATAATTTTGTTGAAAGTTTCATTGCATGTACTAGTCCATGTCACCTTCACCGGCATGTCTTTTTTTAACAATGAAGATAATACAGCCGTGATGGATGACAAGTTTGGTATGAATCTACTGTAATATTGAACAAGTCCTAACAAACTCCTGACCTGTTTCTTCGTCTGAGGAACTGCTATGTTTAGAATTTTGGAGACTGTACTAGGTAACGTTCGGATATATCCCGATCCAATGATATGTCCCAAAAAGGTTATCTCATTACACGCGATTTGCACCTTTGTAGGTTTAGCAGTTAGATGATAATTCCTTAGAGTGTCGAAAACATATCTAAGTCCCGAAACATGTTCCTCAAACGACGAACTAAACAAGCATATGTCGTCAATATATGTAATAACGTCTGGTCTACCTGATAAAATTTGTCGCATCAGGCGAATGAAGGTAGCTGGCGCATTAACAAGCCCAAAAGGCATCACATTCCACTGGTATAGACCTTGTGGAGTGGAAAATGCGGTGTAGTACTTAGCCTTTTCGGTCAGTGGTATCTGCCAATAACCTTTAGTTAAGTCTATCTTACTAAATATAGTTGCGTTGGATAGACGTGGCAGTAAGTCGTCGATAAGTGGATGTGGTTCGCTGTCAACTATAGTCTTAGCATTTAATTTTCTATAATCAACACATAGTCTGATGTTATTGTCCTTCTTCCGGACAATCACTAATGGAGAAGAGAATGGCGAATTACTAGTCTCAATGATTCCCAGAGACAACATCTGTTCAAGTTCCTTAGTAGTTTTAGCAAGGAAATGTAAAGGAACAGAATAGGGATGTACACGAATAGGTGTATCATCATTGAGAGTAATGTCATGACTGATAGCCGATGTGCGACCCGGGACGTCGGTCAATACATCTGGATAAGATTGTAATAGATTAGCAATCTGTAGACGCTGTTGCGGTGTAACCGTTGAAGAGATGGTTACATCCCGCCAAGATTCAGTAGGTTGAACTACTGGTACCGGTAACGGTAACTGTACCTCAGGAAAAGAAGATTCTTCTTCCTGGATGACAGATAAGTTAGAATAATAACAAGTAGATACTGTGTTGTCATCTAGTTCATGAAAAATTGACTGTAAGTGTTCAGGACGTGTATGAAATTGCTTGAGCATGTTAATATGAAATATCTTTTTGTGTCCCTTGATATCTAAGACGTAATCAACGTCGGAAATTTTATCAATGACTTTGTAAGGACCATTCCAAGATATCAATAATTTATTGTTATTGTGAGGAAGTAACACATAAGCCTCGTCGCCTGGGAATAATTGGCGTAATCGTCGAGACCTATTTTGTAGAGATCGAGCCTTAGCTTTTGCAGCCTCAGAAGAAGCTGTTGCCAACTGGCAAGACTCAATAATGTTCTTCCGAAGATTAATCACGTACTCGTAAGATGACTGAGTGTCCTGAGTCATCTCCGCGTCAATTAATAAGTCTTTTATTAGTCCCATAGGACCTCTTGGGGGAGCACCAAAAACTAATTCAAAGGGAGAGAAGCCAGTTTGTTCATGCGGTACCTCCCGATAAGCAAATAGAACAGCTGGGAGTGCTCTGTCCCAGTCATGAGGGTGCTTAACAGTAACCTTATGTAGTAGTTGTTTAAGTGTACGGTTAAGTCTTTCAACTGCACCATTACTCATAGGATGATAAATACTACTTAAATTCCTATCAATGTTCCAAGTTTTCATGACTTCCTTCATGGTGTCAGATATAAACTGTGACCCATGGTCTGATAAAAGTTTTCTAGGAAACCCTATTCTAGAAAAGATGAGATGTAGTGCATCAGCTACATCTGTGGTAGTGGTGGTCTTTAATGGGATAGCTTCTGGCCATCGTGTGCACAAATCAATGCACGTAAGGACGAATCTATGTCCTCTGGCCGATGGTAGCAATGGACCAATAATATCTATTGCCATCTTGTCAAACGGTCTTACTGAGATATCGCAAGCCTGAATAGGCGCCGTGTGAAAAGCTCCACGTGCTTTCACTTCTTGGCATGTAGTACAGGAACGTACATACTGCGAAATATCTTTTGACACTCCTGGCCAAAAGAATGAAGACAGTACTCGAGATCGTGTTCGAGTATATCCCATATGTCCAGCACAATGTGAGTCATGTGCATGTTGAAGAATGTACCGTCTAAAAGTATACGGGACCATAACTTGTTGTTTCATTTGTGATTTGTCATAAAACATCTAATCAATATGTCATTTTTAATAACAAAACAATGTTTGTTATTATTACCTGAGGATAGATTGTCAACTTTATCAACCAGCTTAAAAAATTTTTTTAAAGATTTATCCTCTTTTTGTTTGGTTGCAAATGTTTCCCTGTCAATAGGTGAATTGACTGCAAATTCCTCTTGGTTGTCTGCATCCATTTTATTATCATCAACTTTCTCCATGAGTTGAGTCTGCGCTCTAGTCGTCACGGCGTTTCCAGTGCATAGGTTATGTTTCTCCCATTCTATAATCTCATCTGGAGTACAATCTTTACTGCCGTGTATACGACCAACCATCAGATCAGCTATAGGCTTTTTTAGCATACATACTTTTACGTTCCCTGTGAAAAAAGGTGTGTTAACATGAATAATAGCTGTGGGGTAAAACTCAATAGTTCCCCCAAAAGTCATGCAACGGACATATTCCCCCGTTGCACAGCTAGGATGTACCAGCGACTGTCGTACACCAATCGTTGTGGATCCTGAATCCCTCAGCACTGAGACGACGGATCCATTAACTAATCCCCTGTTAAAAATTAGTAGGCCTGTTCCATCGTTGACTGCAAGACCTACCTCTGGTGTAATATGTCCGCAGTTAAGCACTGTTTCTTTCGCCTTCTGAAAAATAAGATTGCATTGTTGGCAACTATTTGCCACATTATAATTAATAGCAAAACATGCAGCAGAAGACTGTGTTGTATTATTGTCAAGTGGGACCTGAGCTATAGGGGTAGTATTATTTGTAACTGCCGCCCCTGTATTATGGTTGTAATGAGATGATCCCCGAGAATGAGATCGATTCCGAGTATAATTGTTAGAATTATCTCGTCGTCCTCTATAGTAACTATTATCTCGATGTCTCGAGCCATGATTATTACCATTCCAGTTACTATTATTATTGGGAGTATGTGATCGATTATAATTAGTGTTATGTTGACCATTGTGGTAGTTTGTTTGAGGTGAATAATTTCTATCTCGTGATCTACCTCTGTTGAACTCATTTTTATTGTTGAAATCATTATTATGTCCCTTCTGAAAGTTAACATTGTGATTTCTTTGGAACCTGCTTCTGTCTACACTGTGATGTCTTTGTTTGTTATTATGATTGTAGGCCATATTAGACGCCACAGGTAGAGGTTCTCTTAATGAGGAGTTAGAAATGGTTGCATTCGGATGTGCCGAACAGTAGTTTAAAGAAATTTTTTCTAACTCGTCCATAGTACCTGGTTTACGCTCCTGCAGATATGCAAAAAATGGCTGGCTAACCGAAGATAATACCTTATCCCGTAGTAGTAAATCAACTAATTTGTCGTATGATTTGTTGACTTCTGCCAGTTCAACCCATCTATTAAATGTATTGCGTATGTTCGCAATGAATCCTGCAAAATCTTTTGGAGATTCAGGTAAAATTCCCTTAAATTTCAACCTACAGTGTTCCTCGTCCAGGTGAAACCTTCGTAAAAGCAAGGACTTAATAGCACCGTAGTTATTTGCTATTGATGGGTCAGCATTTTGAGAAGCCGTCAATGGTTCTCCAACCAAGAATTCATTTAACTTGAGTACCCATGACTCTTCAGGCAAATGATTTGTTTTGCAAGTCTGTTCAAAACGTGACAGGAACGATGAAAGGTCGTCCACGTTTAAGTTGAGAGTGGGTAATTTAAAGTTGTAGAAATGTTTAGTTTGGCTGGATGACGATCCATTTTGTGCGTTATTATTCTGGTTTGCATCAGCACTTTGTGCTTGTAATTTTGCTGTCTCCAATTTGATACGCGCCAATTCCATTTCTTGTAAAATAATTTCCTCTCGTTTCAATTTATTCTCTTCTTCCTGTCTGGCGATTGCTCTTTGCTCTTCTCTTTCACGTTGAGCAATCTCTCTCAATCTATTTTCCTTGTCAATTTGCTTCATCTCACGTTCTGCTTCCTCTTTCTTTAATGCAGCCTTTTGTTCCTCTTCCTGTTTCTTTAATGCAGCTTTTTTCTCTGCTTCTTTTCTTTCATGTTTTTCCAGTTCTGCCTCAGCAAACTGACGAAGTTCTTGAGATTTATAACCATATTCCCTACCAATTTTAACGAAATGGTCTATAGTAAGCATTTTGACTTTTATCTGTAAGTAATTATTGATAATTACTGATTAAAATAGTCAATAGTAGCTTCAGAGTAATTATTATACTTACTCAACTTAGAAATATTCAATATAAATAATCACAATAGTACTGAACTCTAATGTCTAAGTTCAACTAATGGACAATATTTTGTAACAATATTGTATCTAAATAATACTATATCATAAATAGTTATGATATCTGTTAACTATTATGTAATTACTTCACACAATTAATCTTAATATCCAATAATGTTGGGTATGATTCCTAGTAATTATATTGTTCAGTGTACTAAGTCACTCTCTTAGTACCAGAAAAGTATATTAAATAATATACAATGGGTCTATTACCTCAAAGGTAGACTATAAGATTATTTTATTTGGTCAATATATATATATTATATTATTATGCCCTAGGCATCTCTTATAAATTGTAGTGCTACTTTCTTGGACTATCACTGCATAATTATGCAATGTCCCATATTAACCTTAAATATCAGAAAAAAAAATTAATTAAATTAAATTACAAGTGTATTATTGCATATAATATCATATTATTAATGTAGTATTTAATATATATCATGAGGACAAACAAAACAATGATGCAACTAAAGGGTACAAACAATGTTAAGACGCAAACAAGACATTTTCACAATTAAAAATGAATTTATGAACTAAATAAAACAAGCGGAAGTGTCACAAGCCAAATGAAGGGTCAAGGTCTGACCCGAGGTCAACTTAATATTCAAAGTACACAAAAAAAAAAATGACTGCAAAAAATGATGACATCACAGGACTCATAACGGACGACCATTTAACAATCATCAAATAAATGATAGTAAGAGGAGACTGGACGAAATATTTAACGAATATGATACAAAACTGAATAAAATTGTTAACTGAGTACGAATAAAATACACCAGTTATCTACGGAACGGTACAGCTAACACAAATCGTCAAACGACAGCAGATTTGGACAGATAGTCCAATGGCAAACCTCAATGGGGCTTCCAAAAGTGCAATCGTTTAACTGCCTTAAGAAACGACCGAAATCATTTCAGGCATCGTGAGAGCCACAGAATCTAATTTCGGTTCATCCTCCCTACCTCCCACGAATTAACAACACATTAAGACAACAAAAAGTACATTAAACATAGGTAAAAACATGCCGATGTAGGCAGAGGGCATGGACTCAGTTAGCACTGTTTGCAATAACAACAGTTAAACACCTAGACTTATCTTTTCCGTTGCTTATATCAGTGCTAGAGGTCGTCAACAGCTAGGCTAAAGCCCCTGACTGTCTGCTCCTGTAGTCCATATCATGTGTTTGCTTCAAATGGCTCATGTTTCGCCTGGTTAGACTTAGAAACGGCTTGGTTTCTCCGACAGATCACCTACACGACTTTCGGTGACGTCACGTTGTTAGGCATTATAATGAGTACTGCGTCATCTTCGACTGGATCATGTGATCGAAAATTGATCGTAAATATTTGTGGTTAACATGTGCGTAAGGAACAGAAGTTTGTTTCTTTTTTCTGTCGTTCCCCGCATTCGGCCGCCACTTTTGTTGCTGAGTTATTTGCCGGTTGAAGATCATGCACTGAGTATGGTTACTTTAGTGATCTCTTGTTAATCGTGCTTTGTTTAGTATTACGCGAATTAGGGTGAAGGTGTTCATACAACTCAGTAGCATGGTATGAAGAAGTAGTTCATGTAACTTGAACTCAGCAACATTAATGAAGTAATTAATTCCTTCAGATTGAGTCCGTAATATTTAATCACATGTACACACAGGATGATCATTTCAAATAGGAACAGAACATAAGTCCTTATAAGTCATGCATAAATTAATCAATAACGTAGACTGCTGGTTTACGTGTCAATGTCCGTTTAAGGATACAATGCAGTATTGTCGTCAGAACATCACAGCTATATGCACGCGCAGCTAGACATGGCTACCTGCCGACAGTGAGACTGCGAGTCTGAATATTTCATACGAATTTGACGATTATTCTTCTCCTTCTGAGAATTCTAGTTAAATACTAACCTCCATAAATTTCCCTCTCATATAGAGTTCTAGGACTGTCCCTGGTCCATCAAAAAATGCATATATCAATGGCTATATCATGCCATTGAATTGGAAGGTTAGAAAAACGCAGCTATTCAGCTTGGCGGTCAAGTAACAAAGGGTAGCGTTTCTTAGTTACCGACTGTGACCCAAACAACGCTATACACGTCATAATCGATCGTGTATGGAGCGTTCAATAATTGAAACATCTATCGCAATATATTAAATGCCTTAACCTTTACAATTGCACGTCTGATAACCTTTAGCAGACGGCGTTAATATCATATACCGTAACAGAAATCCAAAGAGCCGATACTTCATACACTCTTACATTTAGTAATAAATTTCAGAAGCCTTCGTAACGCTAAGGGATGCAAGAAGTTATTTCGGTTGAAAGTTAGACATTAATTGTATTGTTTCCCTTATATTTTGGTTTTGTAATAGTCTCCCGAAAATAGAAACACTTACCAATGAAGAATGCGCAAAGGACGGTGTGCATGCGCCACTAATATCTCTGTGTGAACGGCATGCGTGTTCATACTTTGTAGAAAATTATTTGGTTCCCTTATATCGGTGTATTTTTTCATTTTAAAAAGAACTTAAAAATATATTAATATTAAAAGAGTGTAAAACTACATTATTAGTAACATTTTATTATTATTCAAGAATGTTACAAAAATATTTATAGAATGGGTGATCCCATATACACATAGGGATCCTCGCTGGTGCTACGGAGTTCGTGTACTGTTGTGATGCACAGGTAGTTTACTTACTAACAGGAGGAAGCCATTCACTTTCTTCTGGCGTGTTACGAGAAGAATAATGCTGTTATATATTGTGACAGCAGGAACGGGGGAAGAAAAGGAGACTGGGCACGAAAGATAGAAGACACTGAACAGTGTGATTATACTGTATAGAAAGAAGGCAACAACACAACTGATAAACAGTACATGAACTGGAGACAGGAAGATGTGGAGATCCAAGTCAACAACACAACTGATAAACAGTACATGAACTGGAGACAGGAAGATGCGGAGATCCATGATTTAAGTTGTACGTCGCATTGTCTCGATCAAGAAATCATAAAATGTAAAAGTCCAGATTAAAACAACAGAAAATCAATATGCTCTTCTGTCATGTTCAGACTTTTAACATTGATGTAAAACAAATATTTTTTTTTTTTTTTCTAAATACTTTTGAATAAGTAAAATTTCCGTTAGGTATTGGTGCTTTTGAATTTAATTTCCGTCTTATGACGGGCTTTTACACTAGTGATAATAATAATAGGCCATCTCCAAGAATGGGATGAAAGAACACATTATAAACACAATACAATGCCAAGTATTCATAATTGTAAGCAACTATCGACGCTGCAGTGGCAGGAAGGGTTATATGAACTGAATGATTCAGGACGAATATTAAAGAAGCTTTAGATAGAAAACTTAGATGGAAACAAACAAAATGTCCGGCAGGAAAAATCGTGTACAGATCAAAGGTCAAAGCTGAGAATCATGATAAAGCAGTAAAATGAATTCCTCATCATCATTATCATTATATTTGTCCTGTGCGCTCTTAACAGAGCATGGACCGCCACTGCATGTGGTTCACTTGCAGATTTCTTCAATCTGTGTCCTTTTAGTCTGGTTGACTGAAATAAATTCATCTTTATTTAGAAATCGATCAAAATAGTCTGCAGATTAATACACTGGGAAAAAAAATGGAAACGCTTCTTTCAAAACTTTCATGAACGCCTTGCCACTGCAAATATTTTTATTTTACCAGCTATCTTAGTTCAAGCTTGAATGTTGACCCATCATACCAGCCCAAGTTCTCTTAAGCACCATTTCTCTTGTTCCGCCATAGTCTTTGACATCTGTCTGTCTCGGGAGGTATTAGGGAGTCTCCTGACGTCAGCCATCAGAGATGTCATTATTTGCAGAAATAGAATGTGCCTTTAGTTATAACTGTATCAGAGCTGGTTATGTCAGTGTGATCTGGAGGCATACGCTAACGTCATCATCATCACTATCATCATTATAATCACCATCACCATCATTATCATCGTAATCATAATCAGCATCATTATCATCATCATCGTCATCACCGTTCGGCACCACAAGTAGCATGAGCCTTCAACAAACATGTCAAGTCTTCCTGTTCCGTGCCATCAGCTCAAGGGTTTTCATGTTTGCTACCAGTTCTCTTCTCCATGTGCCCGTCAGTCTCACTCTACCTTTCTTACCCCGGTGACTCTAGAGCGAGGACTGTCTTGTAATGCTATTAACAGATTTCTTCAGTGTGTGTCCTATGCATCTCCAACGTCTTCTTCTCATCTCCTGTTCCACTGACACTTATCTGGCTGTTGTCATCAATTCCACATTAGTGATCTTATCATACCGTTTGAATGCAAACACCCAGTTTATGAGTCTGTACATTTGTGGTTGTTGTTGTTGTGTTTTTATTTCTTCTCTCTATGTCTCAGAGATAAGCTTCTTCTTCTTCAAGTACCATGCCTGGTAACGTAGGCGATCATATCCCTCCACAACTTCCTGTCTCCAGTTTCATTTATCAGTCCTGTCGTTGTAGTCTTCCTATGCCGTGATATCAAACTGTTCAGTGTCTTCTGTCTTTGTTGTCCTCTTTCTCTTTTTCCTTCAATCTTTCCCATTGTCACGATATATTCCTGCTTTCTTATCATCATAACATGTCCAAAGAAAAGTGGATTGCTTCCTTCAAGCTAAGCTAACGTCGCTGTTTGACTCATTTCTTAGTTATCCAGTCCTGTCTTTTTTAATTTGTGTCGTTCTTGACGAAGATTTGTTTAGTAAAAACGTCCAATGCTTTGTTTGGGGTAAAAAGTGAAAATTCAAATCACCGGAGATCGAAAAAAGAAGAATGCTTTGTTAACTATTATTTAGTATAAAAAAAAACTTAGCATTTTCTTTACACTCGATACTTCCGTTTTTGAGCTAGTTTCAGCGTATCTTCATCATTTTCCTTTGCGCTCCTTACAGAGCAAGGTGCTAGCACTGCTGCTGCTCCTGTTTGATGAAGCCTGCATGAAGTAGTCACATACACTTGCAGCGGTGATTTCTGTTGCTATTAGTTTTACATGGCAGTTTCAACGTGTACCCACTTTATATGTTCGAACTTGGCATGATAGTCACTGTGGTACTTCATGATAAAACCTGAAGGTAAAGGTCGTCGCATAGCAGATACTGCCTCAGGGAACTGAGGTGTTAGAGACTTCACTATACTAATTCTCAGGTTTATGAGGTGGGGTAACCAGTTTCCATCCTTGCTGATTTTACCACAATAGCAGAGTCAGGTATCCCAATTACGGTTGTGTGAACTGCAGCGTAAGGCTACGAAATTTCCAACCCAGTAAAGTTGACTAAAGAAAACGCGCTTTAGCCAATGTACCACCACTTGAGCCAATGTGCCACTGCTTTAGCCAATGTACCACCACTTGAGCCAATGTGCCACTGCTTTAGCCAATGTGCCAACGTTTGAGCCAATATGCCAACGTTTGAGCCAATGTGCCAACGCTTGAGCCTATGTGCCAACGCTTGAGCCAATGTGCCACCACTTGAGCCTATGTGCCACCGCTTGAGCCAATGTGCCATCGCTTGAGCCAATGTGCCACCGCTTGAGCCAATGTGCCATCGCTTGAGCCAATGTGCCACTGCTTTAGTCAATGTGCCACCACTTTAGCCAATGTGCCACTGCTTTAGCCAATGTGCCAACGTTTCAGCCAATGTGCCAACGTTTCAGCCAATGTGCCACCGCTTGAGCCAATGTGCCATCGTCTTAGCCAACATGCCACCGTTTTAGCCAATCTGCAACCCAATCTGCCACCTAATTACCCAATCGCCACCAAATCTGCCACCTATTACCCAATCTGCCACTCAACGCTCTATAATGTGAAGATCCAACATACAATTAACTTTGAATATATAAACAAATATAATTCACTGAGTAGTATGACATTTGTCCCAAGTGATTCCCGGGGGGTCTCTGAAGAGACACAGAAATAAAAGTGCTACTGCCCCCTCACATGTCGTAGAAGTAGATTAATATAAGTTGTTGCATGGAACCGGCAATCTCATTATGTAAAACATATTGACACCAGTGGCGGCTCGTCACTCTGATATATGGGGGTGCCGCTTTTTAAAGTTGCATTAAAGAAATTGCCTTGGTTATAAGATGTGCAAAATTCCAGTCGCTTCTGAAATCGTCCTATCTGCGTTTTCTGTCGCTTGTATTTCCTGAATGCACTTTTTAATGGTTCAAAATTTTCGTAAAAGATGTTCACTGTGCGTATATTGAAGTTCCATCTTGATTGGAAAGGACGGGGAACATGGCTATCTATATACCTGCTGACAACAGAGAGACGCTGTGGTGATCTGGAGAAAAATATTGACATGAGGTTTGAAAAGAATATTCTTGAATCTTGGATAGTACTTGCTGCATTTCTCGTCATCGATTCAGGTTGTGTGCATAGCAGTGAATATAATGTGGATTATTGTACACTTCTTTTATTTTAGCCTGAACTCCCCGTTTCTTGCCTTTAATCACACTTACGCCGTCAAATGTCTGAGCAACCAGTGTTTGATTATTTCCTTCAGTGATTATGTCTAAGTGATCTAGAATGCACTTCGATATTCCGTCTGCCGTTTGGTTTTCCAGCGTGAAAAGCACCCACAACGCTCCAAAATGTCTCCATTCAATTCATATCTCAGAATAATTACTATTTGTGAATGTTCTGAAACATCTGTTGTGTCATCAGCTATGCCAGCTACGAATGATGCTTCTGAAGTTTCTCTTTTTATTTCATCCAAGTATATTGGCAGCAAACATTCAAGAATATCATTCTGAATAGTTTTTGAAATGCCTTTAAATACTTCATTACTTTCTAAATGGTTCTTTAAATCGGAATCTAATTTAGACGCGAAATTTATGAATCCTCTGAATACTCCTGGATTTTAAGAATCGTCCTTTTCGTCATGTCCACGTAAAGGAATTTCAAACTGTCCGCAAAATTAAATGCAGTCTATTATTTTCGATACCTCACGATTCTTGGTAACTTTTCTGTTATACTCGCAGATCGAAGGTCTGTAGGCCTCACTTAGCTGTTCTTTAATATTTACGCTTCCTCAAAGCGATAGTGAAATCACGTTATCAATGTGTTTCTTCACACGCTCCCGTTTTCCAGTTTTTTCTTTAATTTTGTTTATGTTTGTAAAGCTAATTTTTGTCCAAGTTAAGTCACTTCCGAACAGTAAACATAAAAAAAGCCCCCCCCCCCCCCCACCCCAACCCCCAAATGCATTTCTTTATTCACAACCACAAAGCTAAATTTTCCTTTGGTACCACTCAGTGTTAAAACTGCGAATATATTTCTTATTATTACCTATTCCCGGCTGAGATATTTGAATCTCTTCTTTTTTCTTATCGCATTTTTTCTTAGAGATATAATTGGGAAAAACTAAGTTGCTGAAGTTTATTCACTGTGACGCGACTTACTTCATGGGGAAGCATGGAGGTCATGATCGAATACAATTTCACAAAACCGTCTGTTATAGAAATAATGTGTTACTTACACATCTCATCACAACATAACCTCAACTTAACAAGTTCAAGCTCACTTCGCAATTAATCTGTAATCACATAATTACATTGTTGAATTATGAGTATTGACTTAAGTCTGATATAATTTAATAAATAGGACTCTGTGTGAGTCCTGCGAATACCAAAAAGACACCGACATCGTGGCGACGCACGGTTCACGTTCAATGATCCAATTGGCTCTGCTTGCCCCCGC
Source organism: Oreohelix idahoensis (assembly GCA_024509875.1). Taxonomy (NCBI): domain Eukaryota; kingdom Metazoa; phylum Mollusca; class Gastropoda; order Stylommatophora; family Oreohelicidae; genus Oreohelix; species Oreohelix idahoensis. The sequence continues at coordinate 705,301 of JAMPIV010004886.1, forward strand.
AGTTCCTTTGACTCGTTTTGTCACCTCTAAAAAATTCGTATTTGCGTTGCCAATTTGAAAAAGATTTCGGGTTTTTATTCGTTTATTATTGAAAATATTATTGGAAATAGAGTTATATCGGAATGAAATTCACCGAACGCTCAGCAGTAAATATGTGTATAATGTGTATTTTCGTACCATTTAGAGTTAGGGTTAACCTAATCCTAACCTTAATACTAACCCTAACCATAACTCTAAATGATACGAAAATACACATCTTTTCTTCTTTGATCCTTAGCTGCCGACCGTCAAAGCAGTCAGTGGCCATCACGCCTGGTGGCGTCTTGTAGGGCAACAACAAATTGATTTCACTTTGCTCGGTCGGTGGCCATCATTCGTACAGTGCCCTAACTCTGGTTCATTCTTTGCATCTCAGCCTCCACAGTCCTCTGCCAAGTGGTTTTTAGTCGGCCTCTCTTTCGTTTTCCTTCAGGGGTCCATAGCATAGCTGTTCTTGTGATGGCATCGGGGTCTCTTCTGAGGACATGGCCAACCCAGCTCCAGCGTCTGCCAGCTATGATGGTGTGCATGTCCTCTTGCTTGCTCCGAGTAAGCAGATCTTGGTTGTTGATGGTATTCGGCCAAAAGATCCGGTGAATTTTTCTTAGGCATGTTGTGTGAAAAGAGGACAATTTCGACATTTCCTTCTCTGTAACTCTCCAGCATCACGCACCATAGAGAAGCACAGAAAGCACACAGCTCTGATATAATCTTTATTTTGTGCTTGTGCTGTACTGAGAGGACTTCCAGAGGTTGTTTAGACTAAAAAAGGCTGTTCTTGCTTTGTTCATTCTGTTGTTGATGTCTTTGCTTGCTCCGCCGTCTGGTGTTACTATGCATCCTAGGTACGTGAAGGTGTCTGTCTGTTCCAGTTGCTGATTCCTTACTGATATGGGCTCAGGGTTGCTCACATTGAGCGTCAATACCTCTGTCTTCTTTAGATTGATGTTCAAGCCCACCTGCTGGCTATACTTATTAAGTCTATCCGTTTTTTCCTGGATGTGTTGATGTGAATGTGCTAGTAGTGCAATTTCATCTGCATATTCCAGATCTTCCAATGTAGAAAATGTAGTCCATCTTATTCCTCTTGGACTGCCCTCTGTTGTCTGGCGCATCACCCAGTCTATGACTATTAAAAATAGAGTGATTGATAAGGGGCATCCCTGTCGTACTCCTGTCTTCACCTCAAAGGTTAGGTTGCTCTGCCCAACGCTACACGTAAAGTTGGAATAGAGGCTTTATATGATTGACACTATGCAGCTTGGAATTCCATAAGCCCTCAGTATTTCCCATAAACTGTCCCTATGTATACTGTCAAAAGCCTTTTCAAAATCAAGAAAATTTATGTAAAGCTGTTTTTGCCATTCTGAGCACTGCTCTATAATGTTCCTGAGGGTAAATATATGATCTACACATCTTCTGTTCTTTCTAAATCCTGCCTGTTCTTTCCTCAGTTTGTGGTCTACTGCTTTTGAAATTCTCTGTATAATTATCCTGCCTAGTATTTTGCTGGGAACTGAGAGAAGAGTTATTCCTCTTCAATTATTGCAGTCTGCAAGATCTCCCTTCTTTGGCAATTTGAAAATTATTCATTTGTTCCACTCCGTTGGTGTTGTCCCTGTTTTCCAGACTTGTACAAATAGTGGTTCTAATAGTTCTGCTGCTAGCTCAGGGTCTGTTTTAAATAGCTCCGCTTTTAAGTTATCATGTCCAGGAGCTTTTCAATTCTTGAACTCTTTGATTGCTGTGATGATTTCTTCTTTTTGTGGAATGTCTGTATTAACATCTAGATCGTTTTCAGCCTCAGGAACATTGAATTGTGTCTCTGGTGGTTCCTTGTTCAGAGTTTCTCTGAAATGCTCTGCCCATCTTGTCTCCTGTCCCTCTGCTGTCGTCATGAGATTTCCTTGCTTATCTCTTACTAATGTAATATTGTTTGCATCTCGTTTTCCGCTGATGATTTTAGTTATTTTGTATACTGTGCTTTGTTCATTTTTCAGTGCTGCCTCTTCTGCCTGTCTTGCAAGATCGTCTAGGAAATTCCTTTTGTGGCTCGGGTTTGGCGTTTAAATTCCTTGTCCAGCTGACTGTACTGTACGCTATATATTTGCTTTAACCTGGGGGACTTCGCTTCTGTTTTCTTTCTTTTCATTTCCTTTCTCAGTGTTATGGTGTTTAATGTTTCTGTTGTTATCCAGTCTTGCTTGTTCCTTTCCTGGAATCTCAAGCATGATTTGCTGCTTTCCTTATATATTGTTGAAATGGTGTTGAATTTCTGGTCTATCATCATCATCATCAGTTGCCATCTCCACAACGAAGGTTGGCTGTAATGGATCTCCAACGTCTTCTGTCTCTTGTCTTGGTGGTACACTCTGATAGACTCTTTCCCGTCCATCTCTTGATGTTATCTTCCCACTTATAGCGCTGTCTTCCCCTTGCACGTTTGCCTTCAACTCTCTTTTCTGTTATGGTCTTCTGCAAGGTGTTATGCCTTTTTATGTGGCCAAAGTATTTTAGCTGCCGAACTTTGACCTCTCTCATTAGTTCTCTTTTCATACCTAGATTTTCTAGGACCTCCTTATTTGTTTTCATCTCTTTCCATGAGATACGCCCCATTCTTCTATATATCCACATTTCAAGAGCCTCAATTCTTTCTTCCAAATGCTTATTCATCGTCCATGTTTCTGCACCATACAGAAATGCAGAATATATATAACACTTTATGATTCTCAGTTTTAATTTATGAGATAACTGTTTGGATGTCAGTATATGTTTCATGTTGTTGAATATAGCTTTGGCCATTCCTAATCTCTTCTTGATTTCTGTTTCACATCTGCCATCTTCTGTTATTATATGACCAAGATATACGTAGCTCTTGACTTGTTCCAGGATTTTCCCATTTACGCTTATCTTTAATGTGGGTTTATCGTCTGTTTTGCTAATTATCATAGTTTTAGTTTTCTCAATATTAATGTCGAGTCCATATTCATGACTTATACTGTTCACTTGCTTCACTAGTTCTTGTAACTCCTGTTCGCTTTCAGCTAACAACACGGTATCATCTGCATATCTAAGGTTGTTTATTGATCTTCCACTGATGTTCAGTCCTGGTATTTCCTGTATCTGTTTGAAAAATTTTTCGGTGTATAAATTAAATAGGCAGGGGGACAGCACACAACCTTGTCTGACACCTCTTTTTATGTCTATGTATGGTGAATAATTCCTTCCCGATCTTACTGTGGCAGTTTGCTCCCAATAAAGGTTACTGAGTATTCTTATATCTTTTCCATCAATACCTATGTCTTTGAGGCATTCAATTATTTTCTCATGATGGATTCTGTCAAAAGCCTTCTTATAGTCAATGAAGCACATATACATACTTTTTTGGACCTCTGTATATTTTTCTGCTAATCTTCTTAGGCAAAATATTGCCTCTCTTGTTCCACTGTTCCGTCTAAAACCAAACTGTTCTTCTTGGATTTCGCTGTCTACTTTACTTTTTATTCTTTCCTGTATGATTTTGAGCAGTATCTTAATTGCATGACTCATCAGGCTGATTGTTCTGAAGTCTGAACATTCTGTTGCATTTGGTTTTTTGGGCAATGTTATAAAAACTTATGTCTTCATGTCGTGTGGTAAATATCCTGTATTGTATATATCATTGCATATTTCTGTGATTGTATCTATACCAAAGCTCTCCAGAGCTTCTATCATTTCAATGTTTATGTTATCCATGCCTGCTGATCTTCCTTTTTGTATCATATGAATGGCATTCTCTACTTCTGATCTGAGAATGTTTGGGCCTTCATTAGAATCTGGTGATGGTTTTTTACCTCTGTTGTCCTCGAATAGTGTTTTTACGTATTCTGCCCATCTGTTTGATATGTCTTTCTCATCAAGTAATATTACACCATTTTTGTTCTTGATACAGCTTCCTCCTTGTGCAAACCGCGACCGATTTGATAATTTCTTTATTTCTTCATGCATATCTCTTGTCATGTGCTTCGCTTCCAAGTCTTCTATTTCCTTACATTTTGTTTCTATCCACCGTTCTTTTGCTTCTCTACACATAGTACGTATGTCATTGTCTATTGTTTTATATTCTGGAGTGTTTTTTGCTTTCTTTCTTTCTGCCATTTTATTCAAGATGTCATCTGTCATCCAAATTTGATTTTTCTTAGACTCCTTTTTAGGTAAATTTGCATTTGCTGATTGTATGCTTGTTTTTAAGCATTCCCATTTTGCGGTTGCTTTTTCTTCTGGGTTTTCTCTTCTATACTGCTCCATGCTTTCTGTCAATAACTGTTGGTATTTATTTTTGACTTCGATTAAATATTTCTATTTTATATCTGGTTGTTTCAGCGCTGATATTTCTATCTGGGGTTCCTCCTGTCTTCTGTTTCCTGCTCTTTTCAGCTTTATATTTACTTTGATGACAACTGGATTGTGATCTGAATTTATGTCGGCGCCAGGATGTGTCTTTGCACTTGTGACACTGTTCTTAAATCTATGTTTTATCATGATATAGTCGATTTGATTACATGTTATATCTCCTGGGCTTTTCCATGTGTATAATTTCCTTTGGTGATGTTCAAAAAAGGTGTTACATATGACCAGCTGGTTTTCTTCACAGAACTGGATAAGTCTGTCTCCTCTATCATTTCTTGTCCCTAATCCATACTGTCCTACTATTTTCTTGTATTTTCCTTTTCCTACTTTTGCATTCATATCACCCATTACTATCAACACATCTGTAGATTTGACTGGTTTAAGTGTGTGTTGTAGCTCTTCATAGTATTCTTCTATTTCTTCCTCGCTGTAATCTTTAGTTGGTGCATAAGTTTGTAAGATTGATATGTCGAATGGCTTTGCTCTCATCTTTAGTAACATCATTCTGTCATTGTGTGTCCAGTATCCACATACGTATTTTTCTAACTCCTTCTTTATCAACATTCCTACCCCTCTTTCGTGTTTTTCTCCTCCTGAGTGTATAAGCGTGTACTGGTCTATATCATCAGTCAATGTCTTTTCCTGACTTTTGGCAAATTTGTTGATACAATGCATCCTTGACCTCTTCATCGCTGTCATTCGTTGGTGCGAAGCATTGTATTATTGTAGTGTTGGTGAATCTACCTCTCAATCTTATTCTTATCAGTCTGTTGTTGATGGGTTTCCATTCCAGTAATGTCCTTTCTATTCCTTTCTGTAGAATAATGGCTACACCTTCATTGTGCTGTCCATCCTCTCTTCCAGAGTAAAGTACTGTTTCTCCTGTTGCTGTTTTAACTTTTCCTGCCCCTGTCCATCTGCTCTCGCTTATCCCTAGAATGTGTAATCTATAGTTTCTCATTTCTGCTGTGCCCTGTTTTAGTTTACCCTTCTCGTTCATTGTCCTGACATTCCAAAATCCTATTCTTGTTTCACGTTTTGCGGTCAGGACGTCCGTTTTCTGTCAGTGGCTTCCTTTCGGCTATCGCCACTGACAGTCATACGAGCCTCAGACTCTGGATGTCCATCCTGCAGCAAAGTATGTTCATTTGTTGTCGTTTCCGTAACTTCATTTCTTTTTACATAGAAAGGGGTGTCAGCCCTATGCTAAAAACCCCAACCTGGAGGACCAGGGTGTCTGCTTTAGTCTGACCTCTGCCCGCGCAAACCTGTCCAGCTTGGTAGAACCTTCCAGGAGTAAAACTCCCGCTGGCATAGCTCTGGGGGTAATCAGGGTACGCAAGCCGCCATACCTCGACAAGGTATTGACACCGGTGATGGCAGGAAAATACACATATTATACACATATTCACTGCTGAGCGTTCGGCGAACTCCATTCCGATATTACCGGCAATAGATCTTTTAATAAAAGTATTCATTGAGTTGCATTGTTCTTCACAACATGTCACAAAACTCCGTTGACTGTATATTTAGATTTAAAAAGCTGGAGTGCTGCAGTTCCGCAGTGCCTACCAACGAGCCGCCCCTGATTCCCACAGAAACCATCGTTGCAAGAGAAAGTAACTGTTTTGAGCTGGCTTCCTGCAGGACCCGCTGCAGTTATGGTTCCTGGTGCCGTAAGTAACGCAAAGGAAAATTAATGAATGCGTGTGAAATGTAAGCTTTGGGATATACCGTAATAACAACCTGTTATTAGTAATAATAACAACAAAGATTACGCCTTTCACAACCTTTTCGTGCAAAAAAAAAATAAATATTTGACATGACTCACTGCTTCAGTAACCTCTTTACCACAGCTCCAATCTAATTCAACACCATTTTCTTATTTCATTCGAATCATCGTGCATTTTCTCCTGGCTGGTGGGTTACTATCGATGACATTCATTGCTCCAGCTCCTAAGCTCACGGGGGGTACCCTCCACTCCTCTCACTGCTGCGTCAATAGAGGAATTCCTCATTACTTGTACTTCTAATTTCATGATTGAATTATCCATTCCACACACTCCTAAACTCGTGGAGTAGCTACACATTCCTCTAACTACTAAGCTTCATGGAGGAATATTGTTTGGAATATAAAGGTTCTCCCATAGCTGATACTGCTAGGCGAATGAAGTGCTAGAGACATCACTATATTCTGTCCAGCTTTATTAGCTGGTTAGAGCCGCGGTAGCGCTGTGGTTAGTGCACTGGCTTCCTAGCTCAGCGGTCCTGGTTCGATCCCCAGTTGAAGTGGATTTTTTTTTTTAGACTGCAAACGCCTCCGGAGTCGACCCAGCTCCTGAATTCGGTACCAGAGCAACTCTGGGAAGGTTAGAGGCGGCCAGCGTGAGGCTGACCATATTACCCCTAGTGTGCCGTATGGTCAAGAAAATACGGGCCTAACACCATATTACCAATATGCCTCAATGGGCGTGTAACGGCATCCTTGACCTTTTACCTTTTAGAAAGTGAGGTAAAGCAGTTCCCTTCCTCGCTGCATTGGCATTCCATAACTCAAGAGCAGAGTCATGTACCCATTTACAGCCAGGTAGACTGGAGCGTCACAACGGGCTGATCACCCGTTTGCCAGTCACTTCGATTACGGAAACAACAGCAAATGGGTTGATTTGCCGTTGCCCTAAAGACGCCACTAGGCGTGATGGGAAACAATGGCAAAGAAAACCTATCTGCTGTTGCCCTAAGACGCCACTAGGCGTAATGGCCACTGACTGCTTTGACGGTCGGTGGCTAAGGACGGAAGAAGAAGAAGAAGACTGGAGCGTGGGGTTACTTGGTTTCAAACCGGGTTACTCTGTCTTGTGAAGCAATCACTCTCATTACTCTGCCACTCATATTATGTTTCAAACCATGTCTTTCTCTGCCTTCCATCACACTTCTTATCCTCCATCCTCCCATCAAACAATTATCTTTTCTAATCACGTGTTTAAAATATTTATCCCTCTTTCTTTGACTTTTTCCCTTTTAAAATCCCCTGTATTATTTTTCAAGGTAAAATCGATGACAATTCATCGCTTATTACACACACATATATACACACACGCGCGCACACACAAGAACACAGACACACACACTCGCACGCATGCACACCCACACTACAATGTAAAATATGACCCATGAAATGCTAAAAACAAAAAAATCCTCGTATCTTATCCCAACTAACATAATTACCGATGTATGTTACGTCGGTCGGTCTCACTCAAAATAGTAACTCGCTCCAGAAAAAAAAAGTGCGCAACGCACGGTGTACTACTTGCGCGGCGTGGGTGTTATATAAAACAAATACTTTGGTTTTATTTTTTTATTTTTATTCTTTCACGAAATTAGTAGCGCTCGACAAAGAAAAAGTGCCTAAAAATTGGTGTGCATGAGCCGTCACCCGATGTACAAATCATGAAAACTTGAAAGTTTTTGCTTAAACCACTTATTATCAGGGAACACTCTTTGAAAATAATCCATGCACTTTCACACGAAATGTTGTCATCAAAGAACTTTTCAATTGAATCTAAAATAACAGAATTCTCGCCGTGTGCATGTTGGTCACAGCTGAGGAATGCAACCGTGTTGAAAAATTGCATTGTTTCCATTATATATACTCTCCTGAAAATAGTCACAATCAACAAAGAAAAGCGTTAAAATGACGGTGTTCATGAACAGTTTGATTACACTGTATAATTGAAAGAAACCAAAAACACTCTAAGAATGTACTTCTATCTGCTCATTGTTAAAGAACAAAAGTTAATATGTTATGGTATATTGCCACACACAGGCATTTAGCCATTGTTATTGAGGAAATATGTCTCTTTGTGGTACCGTAACTTATGTTTTTGCACGCATTTTAACTTGTATTGAACGCTGCATATTTACTACGTCACCGGTTGTCAATGACATGTTAGCGTTTGCGCTAATTTATTCTAACGGCTAATATTCTTAGCCTTTCGTATACTTCAAGTCGTCAACACAAGACGTGTTTTTCAAGCTCCCAGAATCGTGGAGGAATTTTGTATGTTATGTGGCATTAAATTAACTTCGAAGGCCGCCACTTGTTTTCTAAGATGGTCCCGAACTTGTGAAGAAGCTACGCACCTTGTAGAGAAGTATGTATCCAAGAAATTTACATTCACGTTTTTGGTCCACATTTACTTGGGTGTCGATGGTTGATACGCACATATTAGTACAGCGGCCAGAACTGAATAGTTGAGACGATACATTGATGTTAAACCACTATGAATACGTATGTACTTATGGACTGACCATGCACTTGTATTTTTGAGGAGACCCATGTTTCAAGATTCTCCAAATTTGCCATTTGCCTGAACTAAATAAATGTTATACGAATCGTATTATGGACCCACTACCAGACATCTTATGTTCTTCGGCCAGTTATGTCCTGTAATGACCATACCCGTATCCATTCGTGTTGTCAGCATTGTCGTGAAACATTCTAAATCCACATATATAAATTAAAAAGTAAATGTAAAGCACAACGAATTAATTCAATAAAAGGAAAGAAGAATGGTAAAAGACCAGTGCTGTCACAATGGCGTACCAAAATCCCCTTTTTTCTACTTCGTCTGCATATTGTAACGCTTTCACGTTTACTAGTAAAGCCTACTGCATCGACTACACGCGGTTCAAAAAAAAAAACCAATAAAACGTGTACTGTATTTCTTAGAAAACCTTGAGATACGCACACTGCTTAATGACCTAGATTAATACTAGCATTAATGTCCTTATAGACACTGCGTAATGAAAAGACAGACGGACTTAGAGAGAGAGAGAGAGAGAGAGAGAGAGAGAGAGAGAGGGCTGAACGGAGGAACGCATGCAATACTACCACAGTCTCGCGATTAATAGTAACGCAAATCCCACGCGTAAGGCCTGAAGCACTAACTTTTTTTCAAATAAACAGGGACAAAAAACACTACCAATACGAGGTTAAGTTTTAAAAAACATGGTTAATGCTTATTAGGAAACATGACTCAATACTGTTTTACGTCTGAAATCCTGACAGTACAGAAGACACCCCATCGTATCGAAGTGAACGGGAGGTAGAAGAAAATACATATTTTGAACGCAGCCACTTAGCCCCATTAAATTTATATATTTGGGTTCCTTAGGACATGCTGACAAAGAATATGTTAAGTGTTACGCAAATAGTCTAGGAATTAACAAATTATAGCCAAAATAAAATAGTGAGGTTGTCTGACAGCACCAAATCATAATTGCTCAGTGGCATGTTTTGAAACCACTATTTTACGGGAAATAGGCCAACAAGTTAAATCCGATTTTATTGGCTAGAAGAATATGTAAGCCTAAACATGATTAGTCGATTGCAGATACTATTTTTGGTTGTTACGGGAAACGGTAGGAAGGGTACTTTTTTTTCAAATACTTTTGTAAACATGGTCTTATTGGCTAGACCATTTAATATAGTCAATTAGGAGCGTCTGTTCAGTGCCACATTTTCAAAATAAACTTACTGAGAAGCAAGTACGTTGAGATCCAGTTCATAATTTTTCTAATGAATGCCTGGGACATAGGCAGATCGGAATTGTGCCATAACTCATCGCCAGTCAACGTATTTGTTTATTATTTCCATGAATTGTGGTAAGCTAGAAATATTTGATATCTTTTAGATGAAAATTGAATGTGAATTGATAATTTATGTCTGTCTGTGCGTAGTTCAGTAGCAAACATGAGGAAAAGCCTAGATATTGCTCCACCAGGAACAAAACTTGTCGGAGAGGAGTATAACTATATGGAATTGCCAAATAGTACTATGACACCTATCTTATTGTATAGAAGAAATTACATCTGAAATTGCAGAGGCGTAGTAACCATTAGGGAGAGGAATACTGGTGAATGTTATTACATGAGAAGCTACGGCGTATTGTGCTCAGTGTGGAAATAGATTATAAATTAGTTCTGAAGTAGGAGGTACAACCTTCTTGTTTCAGGGACAGTGGTACTAACATATTAAAGCAGCACCTGGTCTGAGTTTTGCTGAATTCAGAGGCTGGTAGCAGACTCCTTGGTCAATATATCGACCTGTGTGGTGTCTCAAGAACACGGTGAAGCAAGCGAGCAGTGGAGACTGTTTCCTGCCGCCCCCACAGAAGTTAAGAGTCGTGGCCAGAGCAGCTCAATCTTGTGTATACCCCCTCTAACAGTGACTTTACCTTAAATCTAGACGGACATTTATTTGTTTCAATTAAACAGAAACTGTGACCTTTCCACTATTAGTTCCACGAGAAACAAACACTTGAAGTCATGATGACAAACAACAACTTAGCTTCTAAAGCCAGTATTACCTCATAGTACTACAGCATAACTTACACACATATTGCAATAATAATATGTGTCAGTTAATCTGGAGCCAGGCCAGGAAGAAAACAGCTGATAGAATGGTCTGGCGCTCTCTCTTCCAAACCTCTACACCTCACGGTAGAAGGGGAACGACTAAGTAAGTAAGTAAGTAATACAAAGATTCTATCTATAAATTGTGTACATATAACTTGTGATTACATTTGATTGTGATTCCTGGTTCACTTTGTAGTTGAATCAGGATATCTAATATTTGAAGGAATTAATACATATATTTTTAAACTTTAACACTTGACTCATTTAAGATAGTCTTATAGAGTGTTCTATGTATGTGAGTGTCACAGTGTTGTAAAGTATTGTGGATTAAATTAAATTGTTTATCTGTCAGTTGGTTGTTGTGAACATACACTTCATCATTATCATAACCCTAGACATTCAACGTAGTCATCACAATATTCCAGAATAGGTCTGACTGAGGTCTAAATGTGGTAGCAAGTAAGGTCATCTGTAATACACCACACTTATTAGATACAGATACCTTCACAGCTGATCTCAGTCAGTACACTAAGTCCCCTATAAATATTTATAGCATCCCACTTTACCACATATATTGGGGTCTCGCTCCCGGGATTTTGAACCTTCCCCTAGCATATATATTGGGAGTAATTCACTGCGGGAAATTATAAAAATTAAAAAGGTATTCTTGGGTGGAAAAATAAGGTTGAGCTCTCAGTGCCTGTGGTTGTCCTTAGATAATTATTTATATATTGAATTGTTTACATTTGCCTGTTAGAAAATGGCCGACTTGGCAAAATTTCGATCTGCTGCTGTGCAGACTGCCAAAGAGTTAGGAATGGACGGGCAAGTTATGATTGCTTATGTCACTACTGAATGTGACAAATTTATTGAACGTGAAGAAAAAAGATTAGAAAAAGAAGCTGAACGAAAATTAGAGGCGGAAAAGGAAATTAAGAGGTTGCAGATTGAGGCTGAGGCTAAGGCATTGGAGGCAGATAGGGAAATTAAAAGGCTCCAGTATGAAGAGAAGAAGCTGGAGGCAGAAAGAGAAGAAAAGAGATTGGCTGCAGAAAGGGAAACCGAAGAAAGAAGGCAAGCTACAGAAAGAGAAGAAAAGAGATTGGCTGCAGAAAGGGAAGCCGAAGAAAGAAGGCAAGCTACAGAAAGAGAAGAAAGGAGACAGGCTGCAGAGAGGGAAGCAGAAGATAAGAGATTACAAAGGGAACATGAGTTATGACTAAGGGAGTTGGAATTTCAAGGCCATGCTCCTGAAAATGGTGCCAGTCCCTTTACCTCTGATGCCTCGGCTAGTCAGGGAGCCTCAACCTCAGCTATGAATTTTCATTTAGATCATTTTGTTGAGAAAGAAGATGATATCGAGAGCTATTTAAATAGATATGAACTATTAGCTACCACGTATGGGTTAGAGAGAGAAAGGTGGAGCTTAAAGTTATCACAAGGGCTTCGTGGTGCAGCTTATGAAGTTTTTGCCAAAATGAGCAGAGGTGATCAAGAAAATTATGACATGCTAAAGCAGGCTCTTTTGTTAAGATATGAAAAGAATGGTGAATTTTATAGAAAAAAATTTAGGAATGCTAAACTACTGTCAGGTGAAACCTATCACCAGTTCTCTGCACGGTTAGAGACATACTTGGAGAAATGGACTTCTCTGGGGAAAACCCAAGATCTTAAGGAAATGATCCTTATAGAACAGTTAAGAGAGTCCATGGCTCCAGACCTGAGAAAGTTTCTCATGGAACAAGGTGCAGAGAGGCTGGGTGAGCTACTAAATGTTGCTGAAAGGTATCAAGCAGCTCAAGCAGAGGTAACAAGTAATAAAAAGAAACAGGTAGATAATTTTAGGGCACCACAGAACTTTAATAAATTTGATCATAAAGATCAGAACAAAGGTAAGCACCAGTTTGATAAGCCACGGTATGACAATAAAAGTAAAACCCCACAATTCGATGAAAGGAAATTTGATGAAAGAAAATCTTTCAACCAAAAAAGGAGGTGGGGTAAGAATTGTCAGATGAACAATCATGACACTGACCGTTGCAGAAGGAATCCTATAGTAATGGCCACCCTTCAGGTCAGGTCGACCTCAAGAAAGGAGGAGGATATTAGGATAAATACCACTCCAGATGAAATGAGGAAGGCACAGGCTGGGGATAAGACCCTCAAGCCTTGTTTTAGGAAATTTTCAACTTGTCATACAACTCCAGGCAAGAGAGATTTTTACATGAAAAACAAGTTGATGTATAGGAAGGCTGGAACTGGATCCAAGGGTCACGGACAGTTGGTTCTTCCAAAGACATATAGGGCAGAATTAATAAGGAGCTTACATGTGAGAGAAGATGGGGACCATGAGAAAATAGGTACCATCATCCAAAAGGTAGCTCAAAATTATTATTGGCCCAAGGCAATGATTGACATTGTGAATTTTGTAGAGAGGTGTAGCATAGCACATGAGGGAACACCCACAAGTGGGAACATTGATCAGGACCTGGACACGCCATGGGGCAAACTTAGGCCTGACAATAGAAAGAATAATAAAGTGGACCAAGTGGAATGGGAAGCCCCTTTTCACGGACAAGCTTCAATTAACTGTTTTACAATGGCCACTATGCAGAGAGTGCAAAAAGATGTCTTACCCCAGGATAAGCCGAAAATCCCTCAGTCGGACTTATGTAAACTGGAGGAAGAAAATGTAGAGAGGAAATCTCTCATCAAGAATTTTAAGTGGGGAGAAAGCCCCAAGAGAAAAATTGGTAGCGGTCGTTTTGTGCAGGATGATTCTGGAAAGAAAAATCATCACTATGGTGCTTCTAGTGGAAGAGACCGTACCAGTGCATGGAAAAATAGACAAGAAAGCTAAAGACAGAGATTTGGCTGTGGGAGAGAAGGTACTGCTTTTTCTACCCGGTAGTCAGAATAAGTTACAAATTGGATGGCAAGGTCCATATACAGTTCTAGAGAAGGTGTCTAGAACCAATTATAAGATAGATAAGAAGGGGAAAGAAAAAATCTATCATGTGAATCTCCTGAAGAAATATTTGGAAAGAGAAAATCAGGAAGAGACACATTTGTTGACCTTGTCCATTGCTATGGAGATGAAAAAGGAACCACTTTCATCATTTGAATATCCATTACATCCCTGTGAGACAGCGGCACAGGTGAAAATCAGTACACATTTAACGAAAAATCAGAAGGAGAGAGTGCAACAGGTTCTAGATGATCATACAGAGGTGTTAACAGACCGACCGGGGCTTACAAACTTATTGGAATACGATATGAAGCTGATAGACCCCACACCTGTCTGTATGAAAGCCTATTCGATTCCTTTTGCTAAGGAGAAGGCCTTGAAGGAAGAGATAGACTATTTGCTGAAGGAGGGAATAATTTCACACAGTGAATCTTCATATAGTTCCAGTGTGGTGCTCTTAAGGAAACCCTCTGGAGAACATAGACTCTGTATAGATTACAGGAGACTGAATGCTATCACAGAAGGTCAGGTGGATCCATTGCCGGATACAAATCAGTTGTTTGCCAGGCTAAATAAAGCTAAATATTTCTCAAAAGTGGATCTGAGTAAAGGATACTATCAGATTCCAGTAAAGCCTGAGGTTAGACCGTACCTAGCTTTTAGTACCTCAGAGGGACACTATGAGTTTAACAGATTGCCATTTGGATTGAAGAATGCGCCTAGTGTCTTCTCTAGAATGATGAGAAGATTGTTGGATCCTCTGAATAATCCATGCATCACAAATTTCATGGATGATATCCTTATAGCAACAGAAACATTTGAGGAACACATTGACTCTCTGAACATGCTGTTTAATCGACTTAGAGAAGCAAATTTAACCGCCCGACCGACCAAATGTTGCGTTGGATGTAAAGAATTAGAATTCTTGGGACACACAGTCCATCAGGGAAACATGACCCCTGGCCCCAAGAATTTAGAGAAACTAAAGAAAGCCCCGAGACCACAAATCAAGAAAGACGTGAGATCCTTTGTCTCATTATGTGGTTTCTACCAAAAGTATATCAAAAACTTTAATTCCATATGTGCACCGTTAACTGATTTGACACGCAAAGGAAATCCAGATCGAATTACATGGACAGCCCAATGTGAATTGGCCGATCAGGAATTGAAGGAAAAGCTCACAAGCAAACCTATTTTGAAATTACCTGACTTAAGTCAAGAATTCATTGTGAGAACGGATGCAAGTAATATCGGGCTGGGCGCGACCCTGTTACAAAAATGAGATGCACTGAATGGGGAATTAACCCCAGTGGCATATGCTAGTAGAAAGTTGAATAAAGCTGAAACAATTACCCCACTAGCGAAAAAGAATGTCTTGCAGTAATATGGGCGATAAAGAAATTCAATTTTTATCTGTATGGGAAGGCATTCAAGTTGCAAACGGATCACAAACCCTTGTCGTTTCTAGCGCAGGCTAGGCATGAAAATTCGAGGTTACTCAGATGGTCCTTACTTTTGCAGCCATTCCAATTCAGCATAGAGTATATTTCTGGAAAAACCAACCTGGGAGCGGATTTTCTAAGCCGCCATCCGTGTGATGAAAAATCCCCGTAAGCCCCAGGAATAATACTAAATTTCTCTATGTGTATACAGAATTATAGACTGACATATAACGTCTGTTTTAAGTGGGGAGAATTTGTCGTGAAACATTCTAAATCGACATATATAAATTAAAAAGTAAATGTAAAGCACAACGAATTAATTCAATAAAAGGAAAGAAGAATGGTAAAAGACCAGTGCTGTCACAATGGCGTACAAAAATCCCCCTTTTTCTACTTCGTCTGCATATTGTAACGCTTTCACGTTTACTAGTAAAGCCTACTGCATCGACTACACGCGGTTCAAAAAAAAAACACAATAAAACGTGTACTGTATTTCTTAGAAAACCTTGAGATACGCACACTGCTTAATGACCTATATTAATACTAGCATTAATGTCATTATAGACACTGCGTAATGAAAAGACAGACGGACTTAGAGAGAGAGAGAGAGAGAGAGAGAGAGAGAGAGAGAGAGGGCTGAACGGAGGAACGCATGCAATACTACCACAGTCTCGCGATTAATAGTAACGCAAATCCCACGCGTAAGGCCTGAAGCACTAACTTTTTTTCAAATAAACAGGGACAAAAAACACTACCAATACGAGGTTAAGTTTTAAAAAACATGGTTAATGCTTATTAGGAAACATGACTCAATACTGTTTTACGTCTGAAATCCTGACAGTACAGAAGACACCCCATCGTATCAAAGTGAACGGGAGGTAGAAGAAAATACATATTTTGAACGCAGCCACTTAGCCCCATTAAATTTATATATTTGGGTTCCTTAGGACTTGCTGACAAAGAATATGTTAAGTGTTACGCAAATAGTCTAAGAATTAACAAATTATAGCCAAAATAAAATAGTGAGGTTGTCTGACAGCACCAAATCATAATTGCTCAGTGGCATGTTTTGAAACCACTATTTTACGGGAAATAGGCCAACAAGTTAAATCCGATTTTATTGGCTAGAAGAATATGTAAGCCTAAACATGATTAGTCGATTGCAGATACTATTTTTGGTTGTTACGGGAAACGGTAGGAAGGGTACTTTTTTTTCAAATACTTTTGTAAACATGGTCTTATTGGCTAGACCATTTAATATAGTCAATTAGGAGCGTCTGTTCAGTGCCACATTTTCAAAATAAACTTACTGAGAAGCAAGTACGTTGAGATCCAGTTCATAATTTTTCTAATGAATGCCTGGGACATAGGCAGATCGGAATTGTGCCATAACTCATCGCCAGTCAACGTATTTGTTTATTATTTCCATGAATTGTGGTAAGCTAGAAATATTTGATATCTTTTAGATGAAAATTGAATGTGAATTGATAATTTATGTCTGTCTGTGCGTAGTTCAGTAGCAAACATGAGGAAAAGCCTAGATATTGCTCCACCAGGAACAAAACTTGTCGGAGAGGAGTATAACTATATGGAAATGCCAAATAGTACTATGACACCTATCTTATTGTATAGAAGAAATTACATCTGAAATTGCAGAGGCGTAGTAACCATTAGGGAGAGGAATACTGGTGAATGTTATTACATGAGAAGCTAACAGTTGGCCTACGGCGCTGAACTCAGTGTTTGTTATGTATTGTGCTCAGTGTGGAAATAGATTATAAATTAGTTCTGAAGTAGGAGGTACAACCTTCTTGTTTCAGGGACAGTGGTACTAACATATTAAAGCAGCACCTGGTCTGAGTTTTGCTGAATTCAGAGGCTGGTAGCAGACTCCTTGGTCAATATATCGACCTGTGTGGTGTCTCAAGAACACGGTGAAGCAAGCGAGCAGTGGAGACTGTTTCCTGCCGCCCCCACAGAAGTTAAGAGTCGTTTCCAGAGCAGCTCAATCTTGTGTATACCCCCTCTAACAGTGACTTTACCTTAAATCTAGACGGACATTTATTTGTTTCAATTAAACAGAAACTGTGACCTTTCCACTATTAGTTCCA
This sequence comes from Oreohelix idahoensis, assembly GCA_024509875.1. Taxonomy (NCBI): domain Eukaryota; kingdom Metazoa; phylum Mollusca; class Gastropoda; order Stylommatophora; family Oreohelicidae; genus Oreohelix; species Oreohelix idahoensis. The sequence goes on from JAMPIV010004886.1 coordinate 722,670, forward strand.
CGAGAAACAAACACTTGAAGTCATGATGACAAACAACAACTTAGCTTGTAAAGCCAGTATTACCTCATAGTACTACAGCATAACTTACACACATATTGCAATAATAATATATGTCAATACAAAGATTCTATCTATAAATTGTGTACATATAACTTGTGATTACATTTGATTGTGATTCCTGGTTCACTTTGTAGTTGAATCAGGATATCTAATATTTGAAGGAATTAATACATATATTTTTAAACTTTAACACTTGACTCATTTAAGATAGTCTTATAGAGTGTTCTATGTTATATGAGTGTCACAGTGTTGTAAAGTATTGTGGATTAAATTAAATTGTTTATCTGTCAGTTGGTTCATCATTATCATAACCCTAGACATTCAACGTAGTCATCACAATATTCCAGAATAGGTCTGACTGAGGTCTAAATGTGGTAGCATGTAAGGTCATCTGTAATACACCACACTTATTAGATACAGATACCTTCACAGCTGATCTCAGTCAGTACACTAAGTCCCCTATAAATATTTATAGCATCCCACTTTACCACAAGCATGATGCATGAACTTTAACAGTACCTCACACAACGAGAACATACATATATAAAAATAACAACGCTACACTCATCCGGGAACGGAAACAGAACACTATAATTAAAAACCCGTCAAGTTTGACGGGAAATTAACTAGTAATTTATAATAGAAGCATATTTTCCATCCACGTGTCCACACGAAGTTGTTTGACAACTTCTAGGCTACCCAGAAATCTGAAATTTGGAGCGATGATAGGTCTTAAGATATGATGGCTTAGAAAAATCAGAAAAACCAAAAATTAAATACCGCAACACTGTAAACGTTGTGCACAAGGGAAAATAATTTTATAATAATGTTTTCATTTTAAAGGGAAATTAGCAGCGTATTATAAAATTAAAGATTGTCTGTAATTTGAAATCCAACATTTTCTTATTTTTACAATGCAACTTTTAAAAATTAAGCGAGTTACTTTGGAATATAAAAAACGCAATATTTAAATTTTTTTTACTGTAAATATTAATATTGTTGTATAATTATAAATTAGTTTACTTTAAAAAAGTTGAAGGCCATTGTGCATACAAATATCAAGTATACTTTTCAGCAAGTATGTATTTTTTTTGGAAGTGGAATTTTTCTTTTCTATTTCATGCAGACACACATCATACATCGTGTGAACTACAGCGTATTTTACGCTGTACAACCCAATGCCTAGAATCCGGCTTTTGGCTGGGATCATGTGTCTACACACGGGAAACAGTAGTGACTTTCATGTCATGAGGTACCTAGTGTGAGAACACAGAGGATCACTACAATGACACATGTTGTCATTGGATCTTCTTGTGTTGGGACATGTGGTCTTGACCAGGGCCGGGTATGGGTGGGGCAAATGCAACCTCATGCGAGGAAAAAATATGCAACCTCATGCGAGGAATAATAAAAAAAAAAATCATACATCGTGTGTGTGTGTATGCGACCTTTATATATTGCACTTCTACTCCATGTATGGCACACTAAGAAGCTTTTCCTAACATAAGTATATAAAGAAATGTAATGAATATGAGTTTTTAAAATATGTATGTATACGGTTATACACACACTCACCAAAATACACACCTTGTTTCTTTTCCTTCCCACCTTTGTTTTTCTAGGGTTTTTATACATAACCTTGTCTAAAACATATAAACTCATTCTCTTGGGTATGCATGTGTACAAAAGTACTTGCGTGAACTGAGGAGTCTTTATATTGAAATGTAACCCTTTTATCACGTTTTCTTTGTTGTAAAATGCACATGATTTGTAAATTGAAAAATTGTCCATGTACTTTCCATGTATTTCACTATGTAAAATGTACACTGATTTGTAAATTGAAATGAAAGAAAATAAAGTTCACTTAACAAAAAAAAATCATACATTTTCCATAAAATAATGTTGTAGTAAATGCAAACATGCATGGTGTTCAGTGTTGCCACAGCTGGGTATTTTTTACTAGATCTGGGTTTTATGGCTTCCGTCTGGGTATCTAGTATTTTTTTTTCCAAATCTGCATTAATCTGGGTATATTCGAGAATTCCCTTTTACAATGTATGTATATTCTGCGCAGTGAGCATTTTACATTATAGTTATATTACAATTACATGTAAAAAAGTATGTGCTATAAATATCTTTTATTCCACTTAATTTTAATTCTTCTTTTTAACCACATTAATGACGTTGTTTTTTGACTCGTTTACATCAACAATCTATTTCCTGTTATTCTGTTAATGGCTGTCATCTACAATACTCAGTCATTTTTGCGATGTGTTTTAAAGTAATCTTTTTTAAATTTTTGACTTAAGCAGATAAACAGCATATTGTTTTTTTTTTGTTTTTTTTTTGTTATTATAAGATTATAAAATGAGCGATGATGAAGGCTCGCTAGGTAGTTGTAGCATCATGACGACACACACGCCACCTCACTCCTCAGCATACGTCGAAAGAGTGTTTTCGAAGGTTAACTTAGTTAAATCTAAACAAACCAACAAGCTTTTACGTGAAACAGTTTCCAATCGAATACTAGCTAAGCAAGCAGTTGTCAAAGATGGAGTTTGTCATACGTTTAATCCTAGTAAAAGCGTGGTTGAAGATGTGCGTGAAGGACGTTGTCGGCAGAGATATGCAAAGATGTTGGAACTCCAGAATCATGTTTCCACTTTGTCAATTCATGCATATGATCTTGACGAAGAAGAAGTTGTCGACATGGATGCCGAGTCGCTGACAAGTGACAATTTTCAATAGTAACAAGTTACAACTAACATTTTGTATTTGATTTGATGAACATTTTGTTAACGTAACTACTGTAAGTATGTTATTGTTAAAATATCTAATTTTCAAGAGTTCATACATTGGTGTGTTAGTACATTCATTTTTATATAATTGTGAATTTTCGGTGATAAAAAATAAAATAAAACTGAAGAAATAAATAAAAATTGGTAGCACACAGCTTATTTGTGCTAATGTTGCACTAAAAGATTGTGGTAAGCATCGTCTATTCCGTGTATTTGAGGCATAAAATAATCTGGGTATTTCTGGGGGTTTTTTTTAAGAAGAAAATCTGGGTTTATCTCTAGAACTTGAGTGGCAACCTTGATGGTGTTTGTCTTTGCTGAATTTTATGTCAGCTGGGTTAAATGCTTTGTTTTCTGTGTGAATATATATATATATATATATATATATATATATATATATATATATATATATATATATATATATATATATATATATATATATATATATATATATATATATATATATATATATATATATATATATATATATATATATATATATATATAGAAAGTTTTGCATTAAAGACCCTTTGCTCATAGAGGGCTTTATTTCTACAAATCCATACCAGGTGTCTATATTCTGCTAAAAGCGTTTGTAAATGTATTTCAGTGTTTGTAGTCATCTTTGGAATGATGCTGAGCATAACTGCTTTATACATATGTACTTCTGATGTTGTATGTTTTTGTAAGGTCTGTTTCAAAGTGTTCAAAGTTTTTGTCACTGTATCGCATGATTGGTGTTGAGTTAAATAATAATCTATAAATTATTTCTTTCACCCTTGGTGATGTGTTTGTCTTTTGTAAATGAGTGAAAACCTGCGAGTAATCTGATACACCATATTTATATCCACTTTTTATTCTTTCGTAAAGCGGAGGTTCCTGTGCTAACACTAAATTTTGATATATCTCTTTGGTTGTTCGTTGTATTATTGTTTCATTTCCTTGTATGCATGCGACGCATTGTTTACAGAAATTTGGTAAGACTCCGGAAGGGTGCGGTGCTGTATTGTTAAATTTACATAATTTTGCTAATGATAGTCCAACATAGTAATGTGATAAGGGATATCCCTGTGGTTCGTATACTACTTATAAATTTGATCCTCATAGCTTGAATTTTGGTAGATATATATTGTAGGGATATTCCTCCTCTTGCTTTATCCTGTATTAATGTTTTGTGTTTTATGTTATGTATTGTGTGACGGAAGATGAAATGTCTGATTACAGAATTTATTTTTATTATAGTTCTTTTTGGAGGGTTAAAAATATTGCATATATATAGTAGCTTAGGGATAACATACGAGTTTACTTAATGCCCCTACCGAAGATTGTAGCGTTTTTATATTTGTAACATTCTAATTTATTTTCAGTATTTAAGATTACGTTTTTCCACATTTCTTTGTTTGTTTTATATGGTATAGACATGAAATTTACTCCATATATTTTCATATTACTAGTTTGTGCTAGCTGCAGGGGAAAATCTGTTTTGTTTGCCCAATGTCCCATGCCCATTATTTGTGATTTTTTAATGTTGATCTTTGAACCGCTAGTTTTGCTAAATGTATCGAAGGTATCTAGGATATTTATTATTGATAATCTGCTTGAGGGGAAGAAGATTGTGTGATCAGCGTATGCTATTAGTTTCCTTTCCCCTATACCTGGTACATGGACGCCTTTAATACTTGTATTTTTTTCTGATGCTCTCTAATAAAGGTTCCAACACTAGTACATATAGTAAAGGAGACATTGGGCAACCTTGTCTGACTGATCGAGTGAGAGAAATTTTTTCAGATATATTGTGATTTATCAGCAATTTGCTTTCCGGTGTTTTGTATATGATTTTTATCCAAGATCTTAAATATTGGCCGAAATTATTTTCTAGTAAAGTTTTGTGCAAAAAAAGCATATGAAACCCTATCAAAGGCTTTTTCTTGATCTATGGACATTATTGCTGCAGGTGTGTTTTTGTCATACGTGTATTGAATAATATCTCGAATGAAATGTGTATGTTTGTTTTCGTTTCTATTTTTAACTCCACATTATTGATCCTGATGGATGAGTTTATGCATAAAGGGTTGTGTCGTAGATTTTTCGATAGGAGTATTAAGACTTAGGTTAGGTCCCTTCTGAATAGGTTGGAATGAGTGATAGATACAGTGAGAGCTAGTGAAAAGCAATAGAATTTCCCACACGTGAGATGATAGAATGTGATATAGAGGCTGTCTTTGAGAATCGAGATAATCTTCTCTTTCTCACCTATCTTCTACGACCGCTTTTAAAGGGCGTCAGACAGTCTAAACACAGATGTATATATTAATATATCTCTATCTACTCACGGGCACGCACATACACGTGACGACAGTTAAACACACAGACGTGGGAATCTATAACAATGAATTTATATGTATTTGAACGAGCTGACCAACGCACTGATTTAGTTCAAGAGAGAGATTTTTATTATTATCATCAAAAAAAATCTTCTCACAACACCAAAACTACATCAAGGAAAAACATATACAAATAGTCATAAAATTCAAGGAAAATGCTACAAGGATGATAGCCCCGTTATGATCTTAACTCTAGGTTTAGCCCACAGCCCCGTTAAGAGAACAGATGATGGCCCAAAGAGTTATAGATACGTAGGGTTGAGGCTAAGAGTTTTTCTTCTTTTCTCGTAAATGTATGCACAGAGTTGAATAATCTGATTTAGCCTAAGAAGTAAAGAAACTCTAGCAAATAGTAACAAATTCTGCAGGTTAAACAAAAAGAATTAAGACAGTAAATGGGTGACAATCTATAACTGTAAAAAATAACACTCTGATCTGCGTACACTCATTCATTCAGCCATGGCCATGGGTACACAGTTATACTCACAACTTTGCTCGCTGCCTCTTGGAACATACTCAATTCTAGGACCTTCACACAGACCCGAAAATGCAGTCCTTGACCAAGAAATCCCCAGTTCCAAAAGACGTACTAAACTCTCAGGGAACGATTCCTTGGGTGTTCGAATTTTTCGAATGTCTGATTAAGTCACATAAAATTATTGTCCAGGCACGAAAGTTAGCAGAGCACAATGTCATTAGCTTTGGTTTCTAGAATTTAAGGAATGTCAGATCGGTGTCTACTTTCAGGAAGTTACTATATTTGGTCACCACAGTACTAGTCAAAACTCTGTCGGAATGTTTCTGATCTTTGCTTGCCACAACGGGCTGAATTGTACTGAAGAGTTATTCTGGAAGAATTAATTCTGGCGCGAAGGCCTCTTACTTCATTTAACTGTTACAGTTCAGGTAATGAAAGTGATTTGTTTCTTCCCAAATAAAGTTCACGTACTAGAACGCTGGTAAAGTTGGGTACCACCGTTTCACTATATAAAAGAAAGAACACATATCAAATAATTTTACAATATGTACCCACTATAACTTACATTATTAAACCGCAAGTGTACTGCTTGACTTATCATTTAAATTTCCCGTAAAGTAAGTTATATTTTAAAAAAATCATCAATCCCCATGAATTTAGGAACACGTGCGTGTTCCGTCAACATCTCATGAGGTTTCTAGCATTTGTAAGTTAGTTTAGAAAAATATGATCTCGTCTGATTTCTTAGCAGTAAAATTAACTACATTATAGCTACATTATTGTTTAGTAAGCTAAGATATAATTTATTCTGCTATCCACTGAAACACGTCACTAGAAAATCATACAGACTATATAAATTTGGCACTCTGCGCAAAATCTAACTAGTGAAATATGAAATAAGCGACTTAACACTTTATCATTTCACAAAATACTAGATATAATATATATTACCTCACACAGAACTACAGGTAGTCGCACAACTTAAGAATTATATGCTGAATATTTAAGGAAGTCTAGAAGTTCGACAAATTGCCGAAACAAACTGAGAAACTTCGCTAACAGCTATTCTGTTTCGAACAACCTGTCTACTGCGAATATAGGAGCGAGAATGAAATTAAAGTTTCAAACTCGGGCCAATATCTTAAAATCAGACAAAGGGCCCCAACTTATTTCGCCAAGCGAAATTATCTCCCCTACTCCCAACATTTACGTCAGCTTAACGCGTGACGTAACTGCCACCAGTGACCGAGAAATGCGCGTGACAGTTGCAAATCTCAGACAACCGTCTACAACTGCGTCGTACAGATGCCGGGTTTGACACCTTAAGCTAGTGACAGGTGAAAAATGGTAGACCAAAAGTCTGCTCTATGTCCAGCGAAACGAATTTCTCACACCCCAGGCCCAGAAATCTGGTCGGGCCGCGCTCTGACCGGGGAAACTGCAGACGTATGTCTGGCGAGAACCGTATATTCACAGCTATCTGCGCGACTGACATCTGATGCAATAAGGTTACTAGTCAGTATGAGAAAGAAAAACGATGATGGGAAAAAAATATATTTTTCGCAACAAATGAAAAAAAAAATACAGGAAAAACAAGTACGGAAAGATAATAAAATGAAAGGATTAGGGTGAGAGAATAGGAAGAAGATGTAGGCAATTTAATGATATAAAGACCCACGTGACAGGACGTCCCCCCTTAAGATATGGAAGCACTCCATGTCTACGTTATGGAATTAAATTTCCTATAACCGTAGCTTCGGGGTGTCTGTCTTCTTCCCTCTCATCTTCCCCCTCCATCTCTCTCCAATTCCTACTCAAGTCTACTCCCCAAAGTTTCCTTCCTCTGGAATGTCTCCCATGCGCGCTTGAAAGAGCGTCGCCGCTTCTGACATTTTTGAAAGATTTCCTGTGATAGCGGTGGAATATCCCTGCCACTATCATCATCTTCGTCAGCTCTGGCGATCGTCAGGAGATGGTCGGAGGTCGGCACTGGTCTTTCCAAGTATCTCTTTAAGAGATTTAAATGGAAAACCTTCTCCTTTCCTTGAATAGAGATCTGGTAGTTAGCCTTAGAAATCTTTTTCAGGACGGTAAACGGCCCTTGCCATCCGATCTTCAGTTGGTTGTTCTCGGTAGGGAGTAACACCAAAACTTTCTCTCCTGCTTCCAGTTCTCTCTCTTTCGCGACTTTCCTGTATCGGTTAGCGTGCTTTGTGCGAGCTCGCTTAAAGTTAGTCGTTGCTAGGTCCCACCCTAGTTTCAACCTTTCCTTTAAAACCGACACATATTTACTGGCTGAGACAACTGTCTCATCAGCCTTCTCGTCTGTCAGAGACTGAAGTAAGGCTTCAAGCGGGCCCTTAATGGGTCTGCCGAATAAGAGTGTCGCTGGCGGAAATCCTGTGGAAGTATGAGGAGATTCTCTGTAGCCAAATAAAGCTCCAGGGACAAAGGTCCCAATCTTCAGGTTTCACTTGTGCCAGTTTACTTAGCATCATGGTGAGGTTTCCATTTGCACGCTCCACGAGCCCATTTCCGGCCGGAGTATATGGCTTAGTGTGGATGTGCTGGGTCCTCAAGATCTTAACGATCTCATCCATCAACAGGTTTCGGTATGGAGATCCGTTATCCGTCAACACTTGCTGAGGGAATCCCAACCGAGTGAAAATCTGCACGAGGGCTTCTGCGACATGCTTGGCATCTGCGCATGTTAGCGGGATAGCTTCTGCCCATAAAGTGCATGTATCGACTAAGGTCAGGATAAACCTGTTCCTTCTTTTAGTCCTTTCGAAAGGCCCTAAAATGTCGATCACAACCCGTTCGAATGGTGTTCCCACTATTGGCATTTCACCCATGTGGACTGGGGGTGTCCGTTGCTTGGGTGGCACACGTTGGCACTGGGCACAGGATTTGACGTACCTGATAATATCAGTGTTTACTCCTGGCCACCAATAATGAGTGGTTATACGTTGGTTTGTGGCGTTCTGTCCCATGTGTCCGCTGAAGGGAAGAGAGTGCCCCATTTCTAGGATTTGGCTTCTGTACTGTTTCGGTACTAGGAGCTGGTTGTAACCTTGGTCAGGCTTGCCCGTTCTGCGATAAAGTACGCCATCCTTAGAAAAAATGTCCCCGTGCTGTCTGGGTTCCTTAGCCATGGGCAGTTTCCTAAAGCAGGGTACCAAAGTAGGGTCCTTGTATTGCGCTTCTTTAAGTTCCATGGGTAACAAATTAGGCGCAGGCTCCCGTTCCTTCTTGGTTTGCCCTCTTGTAGTTACTGCTGCCACAATCGGCTCTTCCGGTTTCCCAATACACACGTATCTCCCGCCAAGTATGACTGGGTAGATGGGATCATCCATAACAGCCGCTTTGATCACACCTCTGACAAAGTCAGAGTGTATCTCCACCAATGCGATGGGAAGCGCTGTAGGTGCATCACTCTTACGAACTCCACAAAGTTTGACGGTCTCTCCTGTCTCTTGACCGGGTTTAACCAGGTTTCTGGCAACAATGCAATCGTAAGAAAGCCCCGTGTCAAATAAGCAAGAAGTTTGAGAACCGTTCAAAGTAACAGTACCTCGCGTTGAGGGTCTATCCCCAACAGGTTGGGAATCACTGTCAATAATTCCGCCTTGCGAGACTGTCAATAAGCATCCGATGCGTTTCGGCTCGGTGTGCTCGGTCTGATCATATGTCCCGTGCTCAGGGGTTCTCCCTTTGCCACCTTGACCTTTCTGGCTGCGCTGCCATGTAGGGCGGTCGGGTTGATCAGACTGTTTGGGGTGGTTGGGGTACTTGTTCTTGTAGAACTTGGATTTTTCAGGAGGGGGGTTTTGAGGTCCAGTTTCTCTGTGGTTATTTTGGTTAGAAGCCTGAGAAGATTGCTCTAGGTTATGTTTTCGAAAATGCTCCTCTGTCGGTTTCCGCTTTGTGGCCGGTAGTTCAGCCAGCGCATTATGATAACGCTCAGACTTTTCCAAAATGTCTTCAAGTTTTTCTGCCCCCTGCTCAGCGAGAAATCTCCGGGTATCAGCAGACAATGTGTTCTTTATTTGTTCTGTTAAAACAAATTCCTCAAGACCTTCATAGGTAGAGGGGAGCTGCGAGAGCTCAAGGCACTTTGTCAAATATCCCTTCAAACGGAAGAGAACTGGTGAAAAGTTTCAGAATTCTCTTTCCTGCTGTTGCGAAACAGTTGCAAAAATTTGCGAGCGTTCATTTCAAAGCGCTCCAGTAACGCTTTCTTCAACAGATCATAGTTGTCTTGTTGGCTGCTTTCCAGTTTGGCGTAAACATCATACGCAGAACTTTTCAAAGCCTGGGAAAGCTTCATGTTCCAACGCGACCTCTCTAAACCGTACAGAGTTGCAATTTTCTCAAATTTTTCTAGCCAAGTGTCAATCTTCTCATTTGGACACGGGAAAGACTCTAGCGGAAAAGACATAGCAGTGAGATGAGTAGATTGAGTATTAGAAGGATCAGTTAAGGAAGAATGAGGAGAAGACTCTCCATTGCTGGAGGTAGAGGCAGCACCACGACTTTGGAATTCAAGAGTTTTAAGAGCCAACTCATGCTGTCTCTCCTTCTCTCTTTCCTCATGCTGTCTCTCCTTCTCTCTTTCCTCATGCTGCATCCTGCGAATTTCCATTTCCTCATCCATCTTCTTCTGCTGTAAAAGACGGTCTTCCCTTTCCTTCTCTCTAGCTTCTGCTTCTTTCCTCTTGAGTTCTTCTTTTTCCTCTTTAGCTTCAGCTGCTTTCCTCTCCGCATCATATCTCTCAAGTTCGTCTCTGACAAAAGCTTTCGCTTCCTCTCCTTCCAGTCCCTCCTCTCTCGCTTCTTCCCTGAGGAGTTGTCTAAGCTTTGCCCTCTCGGCCATATTATGTCAGTGACTGAGACTAGTGGAGAACGAAAATAGGAAAAAGGATACACTGGTTCCTACCACTTACGAGAAAAAAATTTTAAAAAATCAAAAGATGATATATTTAACCCTGGGATACCTCCTCCAAAAATAAAATCTAACTATCGCTGCTATTAATCGGCAATAAAGCACCTAATGCAAAAACACGACTACGCCAACTAAATGGTAGTTAAGATTACTTCACTGAAAAATAAGTAGCTACAGTGGAAAAGCAAAATAATTATTGCAAAAATTACAGAGAAAAATAATCCCCTTAATTTTTAAGTCCACTATCAAGTTCACCCCTGAAGACAGTTAGGGTAAGGGAGGCAATTAATCTGGACAAATAGTCCGAAACGCACTCCTTAGCTTTTGCTCAAACACCTACTTCTTCAAAACCCAGTGAATGTTATACACTCACTACTTTACCAGCGTTTAGTATTACAAAATCAGTAATTAACATATATTCCGACAATCAACCTGTAACTGAAATGTATATTATTTCTAAATGCTGTGGAAAAAACTATCAGTTTGTGTGGTCAGCACGCCCGTAAACAGATCGTTAGTCTAGGGGATAAATTATTTAAAGATATAACAACTCACAAGACATCACACTCTTACTCTATTTCAGAATAAAGAATCTTAAGTTCTAAATCCAGATAGACGAGTCCACCTTTGTCGTACTCGTCTTCCTATTCTAAGTTCAAAAATCCGTCGGGCGAGACCCCATTTGTCGTAGATTTTTCGATAGGAGTATTAAGACTTAGGTTAGGTCCCTTCTGAATAGGTTGGAATGAGTGATAGATACAGTGAGAGCTGGTGAAAAGCAATAGAATTTCCCACACGTGAGATGATAGAATGTGATATAGAGGCTGTCTTTGAGAATCGAGATAATCTTCTCTTTCTCACCTATCTTCTACGACCGCTTTTAAAGGGCGTCAGACAGTCTAAACACAGATGTATATATTAATATATCTCTATCTACTCACGGGCACGCACATACACGTGACGACAGTTAAACACACAGACGTGGGAATCTATAACAATGAATTTATATGTATTTGAACGAGCTGACCAACGCACTGATTTAGTTCAAGAGAGAGATTTTTATTATTATCATCAAAAAAAATCTTCTCACAACACCAAAAATACATCAAGGAAAAAACATATACAAATAGTCATAAAATTCAAGGAAAATGCTACAAGGATGATAGCCCCGTTATGATCTTAACTCTAGGTTTAGCCCACAGCCCCGTTAAGAGAACAGATGATGGCCCAAAGAGTTATAGATACGTAGGGTTGAGGCTAAGAGTTTTTCTTCTTTTCTCGTAAATGTATGCACAGAGTTGAATAATCTGATTTAGCCTAAGAAGTAAAGAAACTCTAGCAAATAGTAACAAATTCTGCAGGTTAAACAAAAAGAATTAAGACAGTAAATGGGTGACAATCTATAACTGTAAAATAACACTCTGATCTGCGTACACTCATTCATTCAGCCATGGCCATGGGTACACAGTTATACTCACAACTTTGCTCGCTGCCTCTTGGAACATACTCAATTCTAGGACCTTCACACAGACCCGAAAATGCAGTCCTTGACCAAGAAATCCCCAGTTCCAAAAGACGTACTAAACTCTCAGGGAACGATTCCTTGGGTGTTCGAATTTTTCGAATGTCTGATTAAGTCACATAAAATTATTGTCCAGGCACGAAAGTTAGCAGAGCACAATGTCATTAGCTTTGGTTTCTAGAATTTAAGGAATGTCAGATCGGTGTCTACTTTCAGGAAGTTACTATATTTGGTCACCACAGCACTAGTCAAAACTCTGTCGGAATGTTTCTGATCTTTGCTTGCCACAACGGGCTGAATTGTACTGAAGAGTTATTCTGGAAGAATTAATTCTGGCGCGAAGGCCTCTTACTTCATTTAACTGTTACAGTTCAGGTAATGAAAGTGATTTGTTTCTTCCCAAATAAAGTTCACGTACTAGAACGCTGGTAAAGTTGGGTACCACCGTTTCACTATATAAAAGAAAGAACACATATCAAATAATTTTACAATATGTACCCACTATAACTTACATTATTAAACCGCAAGTGTACTGCTTGACTTATCATTTAAATTTCCCGTAAAGTAAGTTATATTTAAAAAAAATCATCAATCCCCATGAATTTAGGAACACGTGCGTGTTCCGTCAACATCTCATGAGGTTTCTAGCATTTGTAAGTTAGTTTAGAAAAATATGATCTCGTCTGATTTCTTAGCAGTAAAATTAACTTCATTATAGCTACATTATTGTTTAGTAAGCTAAGATATAATTTATTCTGCTATCCACTGAAACACGTCACTAGAAAATCATACAGACAATATAAATTTGGCACTCTGCGCAAAATCTAACTAGTGAAATATGAAATAAGCGACTTAACACTTTATCATTTCACAAAATACTAGATATAATATATATTACCTCACACAGAACTACAGGTAGTCGCACAACTTAAGAATTATATGCTGAATATTTAAGGAAGTCTAGAAGTTCGACAAATTGCCGAAACAAACTGAGAAACTTCGCTAACAGCTATTCTGTTTCGAACAACCTGTCTACTGCGAATATAGGAGCGAGAATGAAATTAAAGTTTCAAACTCGGGCCAATATCTTAAAATCAGACAAAGGGCCCCAACTTATTTCGCCAAGCGAAATTATCTCCCCTACTCCCAACATTTACGTCAGCTTAACGCGTGACGTAACTGCCACCAGTGACCAAGAAATGCGCGTGACAGTTGCAAATCTCAGACAACCGTCTACAACTGCGTCGTACAGATGCCGGGTTTGACACCTTAAGCTAGTGACAGGTGAAAAATGGTAGACCAAAAGTCTGCTCTATGTCCAGCGAAACGAATTTCTCACACCCCAGGCCCAGAAATCTGGTCGGGCCGCGCTCTGACCCGGGGAAACTGCAGACGTATGTCTGGCGAGAACCGTATATTCACAGCTATCTGCGCGACTGACATCTGATGCAATAAGGTTACTAGTCAGTATGAGAAAGAAAAACGATGATGGGAAAGAAATATATTTTTCGCAACGAGTGATGCGAAAAAATACAGGAAAAACAAGTACGGAAAGATAATAAAATGAAAGGATTAGGGTGAGAGAATAGGAAGAAGATGTAGGTAATTTAATGATATAAAGACCTACGTGACAGGTTGTAGTTTTAATGTTAGGGCTTTGGCAAAAAATTTTAAATCTGTATTAAGGAGAGAAATTGGTCTGCAATTTTGCATGTATTTCTTGTCTGTGTTTACGTTGTGTATTTTAAAAAAAAATAAAATTCCTCGCATGAGGTCGCATTGGCACACGCCCGAACCCGGCCCTAGTCAAGACACATGATCCTAGCCAAGGCCGCATAGTAGGCGCATGTCTAAACACTAAAATACACATGTGTCTTCTTTTTTTTTTCCTCGCATGAGTCGCATTGGAACACGTCCAACATAAATGCATGTCCCAACACAAAAAGACCCAATGACACACAAGTGTCACTGTAATGATCCTTTGTGTTTTCACACAAAAGATCTAATGACACATAAGTGTCACTGTACTGATCTTTTGTGTCTGGTTTAATTTTTTTTTTTTTTTTAAACAAAAGGAGTTATTAATTTAATACCACGTTCACAATTTTTTCACACACAGTAACATTTGTCTTCAATGCACTATTTAACAAGACAAAAATGTTACTTCATTTATGCTACATGTGTAACATTGAAACCAATGTTTTCCACCCACACACAGCATACGATTTATGAAATTTGCATCACACATGAGAAATGAACTTCCAAAGTTACAGTCAGCAGAAGTCTACAAATGACTGGTTAAACTAAACTGTAATAGAAAAGCCTGTCACGTGAAAACAAGGTACAGATTTATCACCGATTTTCCAATTTAAAACAAATTAAACTGAAGGATAGACTTGTAAAGCCCATTTGTGACATGTTCATTCCTCTCTCATCCAGTTAAAACTAATTAGAACGTGCATTCTACCTGCTGTAGTTCAACAAAATATTTGGTAAAATCCAGATATTCCATTTACATTTTCCTCGATATGGTTTAGTTCAAATAAATATGGTGCAAAACAGAGAATTGTGAGTATGGATTGAATGGTTATCTGTAATGAGGGAATGAAACAATGATATGGGTCATATCCATACAATAAATTCATCTTTGACCATAGGTTCTGAAACTCCACCAGCTATCATAAACCTTTATAGAAGTGGACATGGAAACTTAAAAAAAGTCCACGACTCATAAGGTTGAAGTATGGGTACACCAAGCCTGAATAAACATAATTAAAAGAACACCTGCAGCAAAATGTCAACATATAAATTCAACATATAAAGTAAACATAATCTATGGCAGTCAAGTCATCTTATATACAAAGTTCTGAGACGAACTAGCAAATATTTCTCTGGGAAGTTTCTTCTTCTTCTTTGATCCTTAGCTACCGACCGTCAAAGCAGTCAGTGGCCATCACGCCTAGTGGCGTCTTGTAGGGCAACAACAAATTGATTCCACTTTGCTCGGTCGGTGGCCATCCTTCGTACAGTGCCCCAACTCTGGTTCATTCTTTGCATCTCAGCCTCCACAGTCCTCCGCCAAGTTGTTTTTGGTCGGCCTCTCTTTCGCTTTCCTTCAGGGGTCCAAAGCATAGCTGGTCTTGTGATGGCATCGGGGTCTCTTCTGAGGACATGACCAACCCAGCTCCAGCGTCTGCCAGCTATGATGGTGTGCATGTCCTCTTGCTTGCTACGAGTAAGCAGATCTTGGTTAGTGATGGTATTCGGCCAAAAGATTCGGTGAATTTTTCTTATGTATGTTGTGTGAAAAGAGGACAATTTCGACATTTCCTTCTCTGTAACTCTCCAGCATTCCGCACCATAGAGAAGCACAGAAAGCACACAGCTCTGATATAATCTTAATTTTGTGCTTGTGCTGTATTGGGAGGACTTCCAGATGTTGTTTAGACTAAAGAAGGCTGTTCTTGCCTTATTCATTCTGATGTTGATGTCTGGGAAGTTTGCTCCTCCGTATTTGTGAAACAAATAAACTGAATTCTGATACATCAAAATGGAGATACCTTAGTCAACTGACTAAGTAAAGTCCAGCAAGTAAACAGGACTTTGTTTCAAACAGCTAGCTTAAGCTGCCGACTTAACAAGAGAAGGAAAGTCTGCTTCATCATCAAAACGAGGCGCTGACTCCTTGGGTTTGCTACCCACACCTCGCAGGCCACCACGGGATCCACGACCTCCGGCACCACGTTCCAATCCACCTCTGCCTCCCCGTCTACCTCTACCTCTTCGGGGGGTATCATTAAAGGTGATGCGAATGTCAGTCACCAAATGCTTACCACGACCATGACGATCCTCCTCATCTTCCTCTTCAGACTCCTCATCTTCTTCGTCCTCTTCCTCCTCCTCTTCGTGCTTCTTGTGATATTCTCTTCCGTTAGACCACTTTGAACCATCTTCACCCTCACCAGCTTGGCGGATGTTGAACTCTGCCTTTGGCTTATGTTGAGTCTGAAGAGCCTTCCATTCATCCAATGTCATTTCATGAGGCTGCTGATCCTCCTCTGGTTGCTGCACATTCTCTGCACTTTCATTGAGTTCAGGATTCTCTGCATTTGGTTCAGGTTGATTTGCCCACTCTTTAGACTCTTCTGGTGTTGTCTGCTCCTCAAGATCATCCTTGAAATTTCCCCAATTGTGAGCACCTCCACCTTCCCTCTTTTCAATGGGCTTGACTCCCGTTTTGTCAGTGCCACTGTGCCGATCAAACTCCCTCTTGCGCAGTTCACCTCTAAAACCACCACCCCTTTGGCTTCCAAATCCACCTCTGTCACCTCCCCGGCCACCTCGCCCCCTGCCCCGTCCACGGCCTCTACCTCTTTCGCCCCCAAAGCCTTCTCTGTCACCTCTGTCTTCTGAAACCTATTTCTGGCCTCTCCCTGAACTCAGGTGGAACATTTTCATCGCCTGCTTTAACTTCACGATTCTCCTTTGGCGCCTGTCGTCTTGGTGGACGCTTGTCGCCTTCATTATCACGAATTTCACGATTCCTGCTGCCACCTCCCCGACCTCTATCATTCTGTTTTGGAGGAGCTGCTTTCTCTTCTTTTTTAATTATTGGCTGTTCGATAACTTTTGCTTTGGTTTCAGGAGCAGCATTCTTCTTCTGTTTTGATTTCGATGACTTCTTATCACCGTCGTCCTTCTTCTTCGTCTTGGCTTGTTCCTCCTGCCTTGATAAGATCTCTAATGGATCTTCATCCTCGTCTAAGAAAAGAGAGAATTTATTAGTGTGACAGGGGCGCTAGGGGTACCTCACACCCAAGACCCGTGCACCAAGAAAATTTATAAAGGATCGTTTGACAGGGGTTGCAATTATTGGTTGCTTGCAACCCTCTCAGCAGCAGACTTAACAATTCAAGCAACCCAAAGCCTTATGCAGATCAACATTTAATTCTACCGAACAGAACCGAACACCAAACAAACAATCCAACAAACAATCAAACGAACACCCAGTCAGTGTTCATAGACTGTCTGAAAAATAATAAATAAAACAACGTCTAAGTGAACATCAATAGCATGGATAATAACACTTACCATACAGAAAACATGCGCCCACCTGATATCATCAGCTATCTCACACACTCATGCGTGTCGTCCAATGCGACTAGTATGGTGTTGTGCATGAGGCTGGCAATCGCACCGGGTAACATAGGTTGCTACCGAAACCACTACTGCAAGAGCATCTGAATGCTTCATGCTGAGACAAACCACACCGGTGGCCCCATGCTCCCTCAGGAGCGGAGGAGAGAAATATACAACTCTAAGTACGCCCACGTGCTCTCACAAACCATGTTCACATAACAATAATAATCAACTGGACATAAAATAATATTCTTCAATACATGTACAACAAATAATCTCAATAATGAGAATTAACTACTACCTCTCAACCGACCCACATCAATACTCGTTCCCGCACTCTGAACATGTCGTAAGTGACGATTGGTGTTTCCATGCTCCACCAGGAGCCAACAGAGAAACACCTGTAAAGAATAATATTCTTGGCTTTAACCAAAAACTGGAACTAAATACACCGCGTGTCGCTCGGCATAACATATTATAGGTTTAACACGCGGAGCGTGTTTGCTCAGACTCGTTATCGCCGCCTTTTATCACCACGAGGTTACTATCTTGCTATCGTTAATCTTATCTAAATTTCCAGTGGAATAGCCTTTCTGAAGAATGAAATAATCGCTCTTAAACTCTCACATCTATCTATCTATCTATCCCATTAAACATTAAAATAGCCACATCGATATAATTTCAGAATCCTAGAAAACTAATGCTAATTTAAATTAACTCACGTGCTCAAGGCATTTACAGCTTGGCTCTTGTGTGTCTTCTTAGTCTGTTCTCACTGGGCGGCTCTCTCAAACATAGACCGGTTTCGCCGCTTGCTACCCCTTTTTATAAGCCCTGGCCTAACCACTCAATTTACTGCGCGCTACGCGGATTAATCTGCGCCACACAGATAACACACGCGATTATTGCTCCAGAATGCATGAAAACACAGATTTACACAACTAGAGCAAAAACACAACTAATTCGTAGGCTTATTATGGCCTTGTAATAAATCTGCTTGAAGATAACGTGATCAAAAGGCACTAAACCACATAGACAATATGACTGCCCAGATGGGGCCAGCGCCGAGAACGACAGATCTCAAGATGGCGCTGTCACATATTCCCCGCCTGATTTTGTTGTCGTCCCGACAACTGCACAAAATCAGGCGCTTCAGTCGTATTCTCCAAATCTGGAGGATCACCTTTTCCTTCACTTCGTCTCAGGTCATTGCTGGTTACTCTAATGCTCGGACTCGCTCTGTCCATTCGTTGGATGATATATGGACCCCCTGTCATTGTGGGAGCACGAACTACAACGTACTCGTCTTCTGACCACATATCACGAATCTCGGATCTCTCAGCGTCGTGCATTCTCTTCTTCACCAATTCTCCGACCTGTAGTGGAGTAGAACACGACAGCTTGTCACATCTCTCTTTCCGGACTGCTGCAAAACTCTGCAACGGTGGCTCTGCTCTTACGTGCGCCCCTCGTAGCCTGGAAACGTGTCCTTCAACGAGTTTTAGATGAGTCTCCTCCTCTAAATGCCGACCACTTTTCCTGGCGCCCTTATGGTGACAGTTGCCACGGCCATCTCTTGGCTTGCACTGTGACGGCAATGTAGATGTGTTGGTACGCTTAGAGAGGGCGCTCTTTGATGGGCAAACCGATATCAAATGGTCCGGGGACCTACAATGGAAACATCGCTTAGGAAGCGGGCCCTGGGGACACTTGGCTGCCATGTGGTTCGAAAGGTCTCCACAGTTGAAGCATCTTATTTTCCTAGGCTTCCTGGTGCCCTGGGTCGCCTCCTGCTACCCTTACATCCCTGGCCGCCTTTGACTTTCTTCCCTGCAATAAGCACCTCACACTCCGGTCGACCACCAACCATCTTTATCTTTGAGCCATTCTGCTCCCCTTCTGTAACCTGACTCCCAGCCGCAGAGGGGTCTAGTTTAATGCCTGTGGACATCGATTCTGTACGTGGCCTAGTTCTCTGCATCTAAAACAACGAACTGTCCTGGTACGTCTCCCCTGCTCCTGAGACATCGCATCAATTTTTAGCCTCTAATTGAGCCACCTGTGCTCTCAGCCGCTCTACTTCTGCGTTTAATGCATGCGTATCTGACACAGTCTCTGTTCTTGCCACTTCAACACTGGCAACACCAGCCCCCGAAGCTGCTTCGACACTGGCAACACCAGCCCCAGAAGTGGGCTCAGTCTCCAAAAACCGTAGGGCATAGTCCCTCACCGACGTGAACGATGCTGTTGGCTCCTTGATGATCATTTCCTTTGCAAGCTTTCTTAGTAGGTCATCTCTCAGACAAGCAGCAAACTGGTCACGAAGAAAGGATGGCGCCAAGGGAGTGACGTTGTTCTGCTTTTGTGCCCTTACAACACTTTCAAACACCTCGTGAATGCGATGGGAGAATTCCCAAAGAGACTCCCTTGCACCTTGCCGGGTAGAGTAGAACGCGGCCATTACTTCTGGGATGCTCCGACGCTCCCCATACACCCTAAGAATGGAATGTAGCATTGCTTCTGGGTCACCGTCATCAGCCTGAATCCTCAGCTCCCTGCGGACACTTGGGGTCACACTGTCAAGGAATAACATCTGCCTGGTCCTCTTTACTCATCATCCCTACTCTCCAGGCAGCTCTCACCTCTCTGACATATTCCTCGGCCGTAGGACCCGTGCGCTCCCCAAAGCACCGCACTCTCTTGTGAGTAGGTACCACGATGTACTGCACTCGTTCTTGTTGACGATCCAGCCCTACTACAGGGTCATCCACCTCAGCCACATCTTCGTTATCAGTTCTACTAGCAGCGCGTGTGTTGCGTGCCGCCATCTTGTTGCTAGTAGAGTTGACTAGAAATCTTGACAAACTGGATGATCCCGTCCCTCGCCTTGCACTGAACTGGGTGTTCTACTGTTTCGGCTGTTGCTGCTCTGATTGCTGAAGATTTGCTTCACTGCGTGCTGTCTGTCAATCCTGCCGACGACGCCACTTGTGACAGGGGCGCTAGGGGTACCTCACACCCAAGACCCGTGCACCAAGAAAATTTATAAAGGATCGTTTGACAGGGGTTGCAATTATTGGTTGCTTGCAACCCTCTCAGCAGCAGACTTAACAATTCAAGCAACCCAAAGCCTTATGCAGATCAACATTTAATTCTACCGAACAGAACCGAACACCAAACAAACAATCCAACAAACAATCAAACGAACACCCAGTCAGTGTTCATAGACTGTCTGAAAAATAATAAATAAAACAACGTCTAAGTGAACATCAATAGCATGGATAATAACACTTACCATACAGAAAACATGCGCCCACCTGATATCATCAACTATCTCACACACTCATGCGTGTCGTCCAATGCGACTAGTATGGTGTTGTGCATGAGGCTGGCAATCGCACCGGGTAACATAGGTTGCTACCGAAACCACTACTGCAAGAGCATCTGAATGCTTCATGCTGAGACAAACCACACCGGTGGCCCCATGCTCCCTCAGGAGCGGAGAGAGAGAAATATACAACTCTAAGTACGCCCACGTGCTCTCACAAACCATGTTCACATAACAATAATAATCAACTGGACATAAAATAATATTCTTCAATACATGTACAACAAATAATCTCAATAATGAGAATTAACTACTACCTCTCAACCGACCCACATCAATACTCGTTCCCGCACTCTGAACATGTCGTAAGTGACGATTGGTGTTTCCATGCTCCACCAGGAGCCAACAGAGAAACACCTGTCTCAACTTGCCTTACGCACCAGAAATCTAAATGACTATTCTCCCTTCTAAGTAACCACTAAAGATAAACAGTAGAATAATCAATAATCGTGAAATACACTTAATTACTTTTACATTAAAGGATAAAATAAAATTACTCTTACGATAACGTGATCAAAAGGCACTAAACCACATAGACAATATGACTGCCCAGATGGGGCCAGCGCCGAGAACGACAGATCTCAAGATGGCGCTGTCACATTAGTAACTGCTATGCCGTATTGGTGGTCCATCTTCCTCTAAGATAGAGAGGACGTTATGTGATTGGGACCTGACGGCCTTCTTCCCGATACAACTTCAGTTTCAAGATGGCGGGTTTACGCGAATATAATACGGCGCCAGCGTCTGGTTTAAATTAGCTTGGAGTTCTGTGAAAAATTATTATTTTTTTTTTTTCCCTTTACCAGCGGCACTTGGGCTTTCAGCCCTTCGGCCCAATGACATGTCATTGCGAGGCTGGGGAACCTGAGGACTTTCCTTCCAACCCGGTCAGGAGCTTCGCTCCTTCCCATCCACAGAGGGTTTATCACAGGAGCCGTTCAGGCTATTCAGTCAAATTTCCGGCCGTAAACATTTCTTCAAACGCCGACGCCCGGGTTTGAACCATGAACACCTGGTCGCCAGTACAACGCCGAAGCCATTACACCATTTTTTTTTTTTTTCCTCGCTTGAGGTCGCATATTTTTTCCTCGCATGAGGTCGCATTAGTACCCGCCCAAACCCGGCCCTGGTCAAGACCACATGTCCCAACACAAGAAGACCCAGTGACAAAATGTGTCTTTTTTTTTTTTTTTTTTTCCCCTCGCTTGAGGTCGCATATTTTTTCCTCGCATGAGGTCGCATTAGTACCCGCCCAAACCCGGCCCTGGTCAAGACCACATGTCCCAACACAAGAAGACCCAATGACAAACTGTGTCACTGTAGTGATCTTCTGTGTTCTCACACAAGAGACCTAATGACACATGAATGTCACTGTACCGGTCCCTGTGTGTAGACACATGATCCCAGCCAAAAGCCAGGATACTAGGCATTGGGTTGTACATTTTTTTTTTTTTTTTCCTCGCATGAGGTCGCATTATCCCCGCCCAAACCCGGCCCTGGTCAAGACCACGTGTCCCAACATAAGAAGACCCAATGACAACATGTGTCACCGTAGTGATCTTCTGTGTTCTCACACAAGAGACCTAATGACACATGAATGTCACTGTATTGGTCCCTGTGTGTAGACATGATCCCAGCCAAAAGCCGGATTCTAGGCATTGGGTTTTTTTTTTTTTTTTTTTTTTTTTTTTTTTCCTCGCATGAGGTCGCATATTTTTTCCTCGCATGAGGTCGCATTGTCCCGCCCAAACCCGGCCCCGGTCAAGACCACATGTCCCAACACAAGAAGACCCAGTGACAAAATGTGTCACCTAGTGATCCTCTGTGTTCTCACACAAGAGACCTAATGACACATGAATGTCACTGTACCGGTCCCTGTGTCTAGACACATGATCCCAGCCAAAAGCCAGGATACTAGGCATTGGGTTGTTTTTTTTTTTTTTTTTTTTTTCAATCTTTATTCGCATTCCATCTGAGTTTACAAAACATGTTCATTTTACATATTTTCATTAAGAAATTTCAGTGAAAAGACAATTACACAATGAACAGTTGTATAGGAAAAAAACAAATAAACTTCCACTTCCTCGCACCCACTCATTTACAAAAAACTCTTTCTTGCACATTTAAAAAGGTTATACATTGTACATTTTTTTGTAATGATAGTAGTGATTAAAGGGAGACGGGGAAAAGGGATAATGGAACCATACTACCTTGTTCTTGAAATTATAATGTACACTCGTTTTTATAGTGATAACGGGGAAAGGGGGGGGTTGGAACTTCCACTAAAATGTTTCGGTGAAGATACAATTAAAACCCTTCTTTCCCGTTTTGCTTTCTAAAGTAGCGCTGACTTTCACTTTCCGATTCCATTTTATTTCCTCAATCGTGGTCGCCTTGCTTTGTACTGGATGAAAAACATTCCTCCGTTCATTCATTCAGTGATAGATACATTCTTATTTAGACCTATATAAAATTTATGTAAGGCAGTTACGCCGTCAAAAATAGTTTCAATTTTTTTTTTTTTTTTTTTTTTTTTTTTTTTTTTTTACAAAACACGTTCATTTTACATATTTTCATAAAGAAATTTCAGTGAAAAGACAATTACACAATGAACAGTTGTAAAAAAAAAAAAAAAAAAAAAAAAAAAAAAAAAAAAAAAAAAAAAAAAAAAAAATATATATATATATATATATATAATAAAATTTCGCTTCCTCGCACCCATTCATTAACCAAAAAAAACCTCTTGCATTCCTACGTTTTCCAGAACCTCTCTATTTGATTTCTTCTCATTCTCAATCGTCTAGACATCCACATCTCAAGAGCATCTATTCTTTCTTCTAATTGTTTGTTAATTGTCCATTTTTTTAAACACCATACGTTCATGAAGAATATATATGACATTTGATGATTCTTAGTTTTAATGTGTAAGCTAATTGTTTAGATTGTTAGTATTTGTCACATGCTGTTGAATGTAGCTTTGGCCATTCCTATTCTCTTCTTGATTTCTGTTTTCATATCAGCTGTTTTCTGCTATTATATGACCAAGATAATAGAACCTCTTATTGGTCCAGAAATTATCCATTTATTTTTATTCTTAATGTTGGTTTATCGTCTGTTTTGCTAATTATCATAGTTTTCGTTTTCTCAATGTCGGTGTCCAGTACATATTCACGACTTATGCTGTTTACTTGCTTCACCAGTTCTTATGATTCCTGATCACTTTCAGCTAACGAAACTGTATCATCTGCACATCTATTATCTAAGGCTGTTTATTGATCTTTTTCAAATAAACAACCCTTTCCAAATGATAATAGACGCGTAAGTGGATGATACGAGTCAAAGGGACCCAAAGATGCACCAATAGAGAATGCAGTCATCGCCCCATAGCTTGACTGCTTGCGAACCAGAGCTGACCAAGACCCTACTCCACCTCCACGTGGTGGTCCTGGAAACAGGCTGCATCACTGCAGTCTGGCTGAGAGAGTAGGGATCGAAGAGGGAAGGCAAACCCGGTCCCAAAAAATGCCGTGCTGAAGTCGGATGTGTCGGCCGAAAGGCGCAGATATCGCAGCTCCGATGTAAACAGACACAACGCAACCAACGTCCTTTTCAGGACGAACGAGGAGGAGGAGGAGGAGGAGGAGGATGATACGAGTCAAAATACCATAAAGTGGTAATTGCTTTACAAAATAAATTAAGCCTGAAATTAAATTTCTTATGGGCGAACTTTTGGACTGTAAAGACTCACATGTTAATTAAAGGCTCGGGATTTATTCCTTTTTTCATCACGCAGACCAGACGCCAGAGAGTAGATAGAAAGAAAGATTTTGCTAGGAAGTGATCAACTCTGGGGCAGTGTTCCCATACTTGGAATTTTCTGACGTCATTTCTTTTCAAGTTTTTTTTTTTTTCCCCAAATATGGTAAAGTTATACACAGCTGTAAGGGAAACTGAATGTGAAAATAATGACATACAAAAGTGGGACGAATCCACACAAAAACTTTGTTCAAACGTACGTGCCCTGAAAAATCTCTCCCCCCCCCCCCCCCCTCTCCCCCTGGCTCAAACGCCAATGAAATTCGGTCCCGAATACTGGCATGTCGTCCTTTGAAAATTAATATAAGGAGTAACTTTGTGAAATTACTGCTGTTCAGTCCTAGCATTTTCTCTACTTGTCCATAAAGTATTTATAAAGTGCATCCATCAGACCCTGCTCAGTCTTCAGATGATGGTAGCCATCAGTAAAAGAATTGGCTCATGAGACATGCAAGAGAACGTGAAAGACGTGTTCATCATCATCATCATCATCATCATCATCATCATCATCATCATCATCATCATCATCATCATCATCATCATCATCGTTTTCCTTTGCGTTGCTCGTGTATCATGGGTCCACCACTGCAGCATTTCCCCTTGCAGGAAGCCTGCACAAAGCAGTCACGTGTTCTTGTGGCGGTGTTTATGTGGCAATTTGTATTACATGATGAGGATGACAGACCCATGCACAACCTGCTAATAAAGCCTTGTACGACATGCCCGAAGATGTAGTAGGCCTATTTGACTATTCAGAGAACTCGGGAACCACGCGAGGAATACAACTAATTAGAGCAAATAAAAGAAATGCGCACAAAGTATGATTGCTGACAACAAAGAAACCTTGCTAAAAATAATTTTTTACAAATTGAAAACCTTTTTTAAGTACCAAAGCGAGGCCCCAGCTTTGCCGTAATAAAGTTCATTTGTTCGTTCATTCGTACTCTTCATAAAACTGGGCCTAGTATAGTGAAGGCTTTAACCATTCACTCCCTACGGCAGCATCTGCAAGGGGGCTCAAAGCTGCTCACTCCTGACACAATGTTCCACATGCCCTGAAAAGTATACTCATTCAATGGCAGACTGTTCGAATAATTCATGAGTTCTGATTATGTGCCACCTTAACGTGAATATGTTTCAAATCAATGTCTAGTGTACTGTATAATGGGTTAGGATTTTGTTGTTGTTGTTGTTTTGTTTTGTTTTGTTTTTTCTTTCTTTTTTTCATTACTTTTTTTCATAACTTTAAAAAAAACATTGAATTTTGATTATGCTTGGATACCTGTACTATAAATGTATGCTGATATATTACCTTTAAAATTAAAAAAATAAAATAAAATAAAAATTTAAAATGCTCCGAATCGCTATGAGGTCGCTGTAAACAAGACTGTGTTCAGCACGGTAAAAGGGACATTTTCCGAAATTGCAGATAATACCAAGCATTGCAGTGAAAAGGGGACTGCAAAGAAGATATTGACGCCGCTTGAAATTTTTACTACTGATGGATGCAGGACCGAAAACTTAACATGACAGATAAGAATACGAGAGGCTAAATAAGAAAATAATAGGCAAATGTAGAACAAAAAAAAAGAAGCATGGCTAAACTAGGAGTGCGAAGACTGGAATTGTAACATAGAAAAGATACAGCACCAATTAGTGATGAACAATGTGATTCTGTAGACGGTAAAGGTAGAAAAAACGGCAAATACATTATAAGAAAATGAATAGAGAGAACCATAGAAGTGAAAACAGATCTACATTTTGAGTTTTATAGACTACACAAATGCATTTGACAAAGTGAATCACGAGTAAATTATCAAAATGTTGTAAAACATAAACATGTATTCTAAAGACTTGAGAATAATAAAAATATATGTGTTGGCAACAAACAGCAGCTGTAAGAATCAGCAGTCAAATAGAAACATTTCAACAGGTATACAAAAAAGTATTAGACAGGGATGTGTGCTGTCACCAGATCTTTTCAATTTGTACGGTGGAAAAAAAATGAAATCCGCAGAGGAAATGCCAGAAATATTAGTGGGTGGACATAGTATAAATAACTTGAGGTACGCTGATACGATAGTATTAATGGCAAATAGTGAAAATGAGTTGTATAAAATGATTGATACATAAATGATAGAAAGTTAAACATAAATGATAGAAAGTTAAAATAAAGTCCTTAATCTTGATAGCAAAAAAAAAAAAAAAAAAAAAAAGCAGAAGCTATAGTCGCACGAAGAAAACGACTTCTCCGTGATGCAATTTCAAAGTAAATTGAACAGTTTCAAAAATGGTCAATAGATTGAAATACCTGGGCACACTAATAAAATCGGATGAAAATGTTATCTCAGAAGTGATGTGTAGAATCGACCAAGTAAAAGCAGAATTCTATTTAAAATGAAAAGCATTTTATTCAACAACTCTTTGTTCGGTGGAAGTAAGAAAAAAAGCTCCACAGAGTTGTATAGGAACAATCCTGATATACGGGAGTGAGTTATGGACAATTAGTAAACAAGTAAGAAATGCATTATATAACATAGAGATGTGGTTTTACAGAAGAATGTTAACATGGGCAGCTAAATCTGGGGATGTCTTGAAAGATGTCAATGTTAACATGGGCAGCTAAATCTGGGGATGTCTTGAAAGATGTCAATGTGTACAGGAATTGTATTCCTCAGGTTAGAAGGAAGCAATCCACTTTCTTTAGATCATCTTATGAGAAGATGGAAGCTGGAGTATATCGTGACAACAGGAAAGATAGAATGAAAAAGAGATCATCATCATAACCTGCCATCTCCACAACGAAGGTTGGCTGTAATGGATCTCCAACGTCTTCTGTCTCTTGTCTTGGTGGTGCACTCTGATAGACTCTTTCCTGTCCATCTCTTGATGTTATCTTACCACTTATAGCGCTGTCTTCCCCTTGCACGTTTGCCTTCAAGAGATAGGGGACGACAAAGAGAGAAGATTCTGGACAGTTTGAAATCATGGCATGGAGAGAAGTCAACAACAGATTTGATCAATAGTATTGTAGAGGAAGTTCTGTTTTATAAAGGTATGTCAAACAGTTTAAATAAATACCGGGCTAATATTTTAAAAAAAAATTTCAGCTTTAGTTAAGTTTCTCCTTCATTTACCATTGTGTTTGAAAACAAGAAGAAGTTATTTACAGATTACCCGTACAAAGAACGGGTAAGGCCTCTAGTTTTATGAATAAATGTTTAACTTTACTTTGTCGCGTATAATTTACATCCTGAATTCTCATCAGAGAAGACGTGTCACGGGATTTACTCCCATTGCTCTTCGGTGATGGTCCAACAGTGGCCAAATTCAGAATATCTAATGAGGGTGTCTACCAAGGTGTCTACCTTCTGCTCAAGGTTACTCTTGGCTGAGATGTGAGTTGAAGAATGGTGCTTCAATTCTTGGGAGACTCATAGGAATTTAAAATAAATCAAGTACTCCGGCTGATAGGTTCCAGGCCGTGTAAACTTTGTATCTTTCCTGACCTTCTATGAGTAAGGAGTTTGCTCATTCAAGCCCCCAACTGATTTAACTCAGTACAATATTACTTAAATAGCTCTGTTATACGTATTTAAAATGAAGGAGACATACGAGTGCAGTTCACTCAAATGACTAAATCAATTATAAATTTCTATATTTGTGGTGAACTTCTAAATACAATATCTAAATTAGATTATAACAGTATAGTGCATAAAGTCAAAGATAGGATAGTACTAAAAATTTTCGGCGAGAATCGTAGTTGTCGCCTACGCCTTCAGCGTATTATTTGATAACGCATTGGCCGAACCAAAAGGGTACCCTATTGTTAAAATTCGTCCTTGAGACAAACGTACCACTTTCCAAGTTCAAATGAAGTATTTGCCTAGAATACATTGTAGAAGGGAAGGGGACGGATAGATAACCCAACGCAAATCACATCTCACATTGTTTCTAAAAATAAAACTAACGTGCTGGCCTTGCCTTAGGCGATTTTCAAAATACGAGGAAAAGTTAGAAATGTGGACACTACGGTCAGGAAAACACGCTCAGCTCTTGTTGCGAATGACGTAATTCTCGTGTATTACGAGAGACTCTCGTATTTAGCTTGAAAGTACATGGAAAAAGAAGTGAACAGGAGGTAGTTTAAAAATAAACCACTAACATAGAAAAAAAAGTAGAATTTTGAACCAAGCAACTTAGCCCCATAAAAATCATATATTCGTGTACCTGAAGACTTGCTAACCAAGAATATGTAGTTAGTTATCTAAATAGTACATTAGATAATCAAATATTGGTAATAATACATAGAGAATCGGAGATACTGTCATGTCAAGTCATGTCTTCTTAGATTGGATAGCATATTTTTTCGGGAAAAAATTAGGTGAAAGAAAGGCTAAGATAGTACGATGAAGGGGATTGGATGAAATTTGAAGGAAGCCGAAATATTATTGGCTAACCTAAATATACAAATCAAGTTGGTAGTAGTAACGCATAGTGGTTTGAGATATTTTTAAAAAAAATAGAGTTCATTCAATGAAAGAGATGCTTGGTCTCATTGGCCAAAGCCTTTTACTTTAACGAAATAGTCAGCTGCTCGCTGCCATTTTTTAAAAATATTCAGAGGAGCAAGCAGCGATGAGCAGACTTGTGCTTTGTTTTAAAATAAATACAACAGAAAGCAGTCTGAACAGAGGCAGTGATGAAAGTGTGCCATATTCTATTGCCTAATTCATCGTTACTTGTTTATATTTCCTTGATATGTGGTAAGATTGATTTTATTGACTTTTTAATTAAAAAAAGGGTTGTGTGTAAGAAAAGGCCATGAAAAAAAAAGATTGTAATTAAATGGTTCCATAGCAGATTTAGGCATGGCATAGATGTTGATCCATCATATAAGGGACTATCTAAGAAGTTTAGAACTACAGGTATATGATGGTCATACAGGAACATTACACCTATCTTATTGCATGGAAAAGATTACTGCAGGAATGACAGAGGCGTAGCATCCATTAGGGAAGAGAAAAGAAAACTGGTACCATTTGTTCCATCAAACTAAAGTGGAGAAGCAGGGTTGTCAGAGAGAGCTGACCATGTTCTTTTGCATTGAATGTATGTTTACATGTAAATTAGGAGGAATTAGTTTGATATTAAGACAGAACCATAACTTGCATCGACAGAGGTTCCTGCTGGCACTTGTCTGGTGCTGGTACTCGATGATAGAGAAATTCAGCACGATTTCTAAGAGTCTCTGGTACCTGCTGGTATTAAAGAAGTTCGAGACCAGAGGAGACTGAAGTGTTTGGCCAAACCAACTACAATTGCTGTGATTCCAGGATCCAGATAAGTGCAATATCTGGCCTGGGACAACTTATCACGATTAAAGAAAAATCTCCTGTATAGACAAAAACGTTCCTCCAAAAGACTAACATAAACAATCCTATTGAAACAAAAGAATGTTGGGATGATGTAAATCCCCAACCTGCTTCCCTGTACCAGTAGTTAAATAGAGTAATTAATATCAACTTGAAAATTTGTAACATTGTACTATGGACATATTGTCTGTTGTATGTAAATATCGTTATATATATATTTGTAAATATATCTATCCATCTAAATTGATTCTTATTGAACTGTAGTCCTGACCAAAACAACTTTAGGCTCAGGACCAATAAAGTTTAACAAAAGAAATTTTAAATATACAAAATTAACAGCTGGAAATGGTTGAGTTTATCATAGTATTTAGTATATGTTTGTATATGTTTTTGTATTGAGATTCTTTAACAACACTCCTACAATACCCCAGACACTTTATGTAGCTTCCAGTCACGCTAATCAATAAAAATATAACTTAGAGTAAGATCGTAGGGTGGTAACAAGAAAGGTACTCTGTAACACAGCTGTCCATTGTTTACCTCAGAGACCTTCACATATGATCTCACTCAAGTAACCTATATGCACACCATTCTTCTTAACATCTAAACCCACCACATATATTTACAGATTACAAACTTCAATAGTGAATTATCGTTAACAATTGTATAATAAATAAGGGTGGAGTGAATTTAGATAAAATCTTTACAATTTCGTCACAGGTGATGGTCTGATATGAAAAAAATGCTTTCTGGTTTTAAAATAGAGTGTTCACTTGGCAGCTTTGAATGGGTACTTACCTGTCAGTAAAATGTCGGTTGGTTTATTCTCCGGCCGATGCTTGTTCTTTGCAGGTTATGGACAAGTTCACTCTCGTCACTGGTAAAGTCTGGTGGCTGCAACACGTTAATCGTAATATCGTGGGGTAATAGCGAAGAAATTCCAGCGTCTGTTAAGACCCGTCTGCTGTAGGTGTCTAGCTTTGGCTGCAAGACCACTTATACCACTCACGCGTTCCAAAGATAGCACCACCAATTGGTACCATCGACTAGTATCATGAAATAAGAGAGAGATAAATACCCTCCTGAGTATTGGGTTTCCTGACACAAAATCAGGTGTGTGTGTCCCCCCCCCCCCCCCCCCCCTTTTCATTTAACTATCCCATCTGCCTCAGAACGGGACCCTCTCTGAGCATTAATATTAAGCCCAGTGAGCGGAAATCATCCATTGCATTTATATTGAACATGCTTCCATTTACATTTGCACTGGTTGAAAAAGTTAATATAATAAGTATGTGCATCATTTCCATATGCTTTTGGTTCTCTATGAGAAACCGCATAAAGCAGCCACCAGCTCTTGCTGTGATGGTTCAAGAAACCATCATTCTATATGCTGAGGCTGCCAGTCTCGTATGACTTGGTCATCCACTAGCAATTTTCACATGTTAATAATGCAAAATATAGAATTATAAAATGTACAACTTACTCCAAATTTCGTCGGGAATACAGACTGACTTCTGGCTCAGATAAATAGTTAAGGTAACTTGATTAAGGTTCCTCTTACACGTGGTCTGGGGTATTACTTTGCAAATATAATCACTCTACGACTTGTGTTCATGTTCCTATGATTCCAGGCTTTCCGTATTAATGAAAGTAGAATTTTCCTTGGATGCAAGTCCACAAGATGCTCAAACACGTTGTCATGTCCTTTAAAGTGGAATCCTGACCATATTCCTTACTCTGGCTTGTCTGGCTGTCTTCTTGACGAGTTGAAATTCACAGTGCGGTAAACTCACAAGGCGCTAAATTATAAGCAACCTTCGGCCCACATCCAGGTTGCTACTACATGACACGGCTCCAATTAGAAATGTTGTATTTTTTACATTTCAAATGCCTAATCCCAAATCATACAAGATGCGTATAGTTCCCCTTCTCTCACGAAAAATTCCTACATAACAAACGCGAAAATTAATGTGTTGTTTACAATCACCATATATTGTATGCCAGCTTCCGTCTATTATCGATCATGTTTACACTCACGACTTCAAAATGTCTCCCCAGATTGATATTATCTGTAATTATCATCACAGGTAACTTCGAGGGAAGTGATTGCATCACTTATCAGACACTCCTAGTAGCTTGTATTAACACTGAAGCGACACACCCCGATTGACCAGTCTGTACGGAAGTAGATTGCGCAATCGTAAACAAACAATTCACGCATGAAGTCAGTCTGGCGCAATCACTTAAGCGATTACAATTAATCCTTAAGGATGATCAATGACGTCTTGACCTGACACGAATCGAAGTGTGAAAATGAAAACATTGACTGGGACACATATTTCTGTGATCCAAAATGAGAAGTGAATAGACAATGTCAGAGAGAGAGAAAAAGCGTAAAAGAGAACCTCAATTATGTGACAAGACATCATTTTTAATATTTCACATTTTGAAATCCCTTTCCCAGATCACAACGTCTCTCTGTTGACTGGATTACAGGAAGTAGATCGTGCTGCAGAGGTAAAAGTTACATGTAGGCTTGGATTTATTCCAAATTCCAGATACTCTGAAACCTTAAAACATACAGGATTTTGTCAATGTAGATATTTAGAGAGCTGAGTATTACTAAAGTAGATCCCTACAGCTCCTAGGTTGTCTACCCCCTGCACTAGTCCCAATATTAACATACAAAAATACTCACATCAAATACACTGGCCATCTTGTACGAGAGAAACGTTTCTGAAGTCTGAGCGAGTTACATCCCATTATTATACAATTCCTTAAATACATAGAATATGCACCCTAATATAACCGACGGGCTCTTGTGGGATTTATATTGAACAAAAAGCAAAACCAGACAGAACTATTAGTGGGAAAAACGCTAATGTCTTGGTGGCATGGTATAAATTCAAACACACCTGTTGGATTCTGCTATGCTTGAAATAATAACTATTTAGGATTCTTATTAATTCAAAGTGAAATTCTGAATAGATTACTTATATATTTTCATTGTTATTAGACATTTAGTCCAGTTATCTCGTTTTGTTCTGTTTTTTCTTCTCTTAAGAAGATGAGACGTAAGGAAACCAGTTATGATGTAAATTACGTAAACACTTATCTGTCCTTCATCTGGGAAATAATAGATATCTATGGTGCGTCGTTTTTTCCCCATTAGATGAAGACGATATGCAGGAAATCAATTTCGACGTAAATCATATATGAATGTATCTGTCCTTCATCCAAGGACAGAAATGAACGGTTCTATGAATGCGATTTTTTTCTTCTTCTTATTTGTTCTCTAAACGCATTGCGTTTCATCTGGTTGCAGAGATTTTTATTTATTTATTTATAATTTTTTGTTTTGGCGATTGTTTAGTAAAAAAAAGACAACTCATTAATTAGTAATGTGATAGAACAACAAAAATAAGTAAATCTGGCACAGTTTTTCATTAATGATAACAGTAACGGGGTGTTAACGTCTTTTTTTAAATTCGCATTTTATTATCTTGTGGAACATTTAGACCTTCAATAAAATCTTTCACAGCATTCTCGTCCTTGCAATCCTAAGACATAAAGTAAGACACCAGACAACAGAATAGTAGCAGAAGTGATGGACTCACCGGTCTATCGGACCAGGAACTATCCGAATGAATCATCGCCTCGCTGCGAGAGGGAATCATGAAAGGACACATTGCCAATTAAGCACTACAAAAAATGCCTCATAGGCTGCGGTCATTTGCATGACGCTATACGCAATTATGGAATATATAACCCCGAATAGACCCAGATATTTCTAGACAGTCGCCTCTATAACTTTCCTATTAGCCAGTATAAGCAGAACAACACACACAGGTTTAAATCAGTAGTTTCCAAACATTTTCGGGCCGCCGCTCCCTGGTTCCATAAACGTATCACCAGTGCCCTCCCCTACTTTACTTTGTAAGAAGCATTCTTTAGAATAGTGGTTCTCCCTTTAGCCTCTAGTTGCCCCCCCCCCCCAAGGTAATCCCATCGCCTCCTAGGGGCCGATACCGCCCACTCTGGGAAACACTGGTCTAAATACTTGTGTATAGTAAGATCGTAGAGGATGATGAAGAACAAAGATTAGCATTGGTTAGTTTAAGTTACGCATATACTGTCACGTGCTTCTTGTTTCATTTCATCCAGACCATGTTTATGTTATCTATTTTCACTGCTGTAATAATAGCAGGAAGTCACGAGGAAGTATCCTTTGTTCAGAAAGTCTCAGTCCTGCATGTGTAACCGAGTTCAGAAACAGATTTATGTAAATTAATAAGGAAAATCCGAGGCCTGTAAACAGTAAATAAATAATACAATACATAAAGGTATGTTTCAGGCACTCGGGAAAAATAAAGAAATAGAAAACTAGACAACAGAAAAAAACAAACAACAACAGAAGTGATAGGCTTACCGGAGACTCGAACCCAGGACCTTCCAAACAGCTACACCGCCTATAGATATACCCTAGTCCAACCGACGACAACCAGCCGTTGGGATCTACCAGTCGATCCCAATGCATTAGTTGGTAGATCTTTAGGAGGGAGGAAAATAATTTTTAACCTAGGTAAATTTCGGATTAGTCTTCTTTTTTTTTTTTTTTCTTAACCAGCGGCACTTGGGCTTTCAGCCCTTCGTCCCAATGACATGTCATTGTGAGGCTGGGGAGCCTGTGGACTTTCCTTCCAACCCGGTGAGGAGCTTCGCTCCGTCCAATCTACAGAGGGTTTATCTCAGGAGCCGTTCAGGTTATTCAGTCAAAATCCCGGTCAGTGACACTCCTTCAAATGCCCACGCCCGGGCTTGAACTTTGAACACCTGATCGCCTGCGCAATGTGGTAACCATTATACCAGCGCGGCTCCCTGGACTAGTCATCTCAAACTGGCACTTAAAAGCGTGATGTCCCCAGGTTTAAAGGTTCTTTCACAGCATTCCCAGTGAAAACCTGCAATCTAGCTTACTAAAAATCACTTTATTCGCCAACTGTATAGATAGAAAGCGATCTTTTCTTTCAAGTGAAATTAACATTCAGTAAGATATTTAGTTTCAATTTTCTACCACTCTGTTGTTGGATTTGGAGGAAGCAGATTGTCAGGTAGAGATTAAAGTAACATGTAGGCTGATTTATTCCAAATTCCAGATACTCTGAAACTTGAAAACAGACAAGATTTTATCAGAGAGCCGAGTATTCCTAAGGTAGATCCTGACAGCTCCTGGGTTGTCTACCCCATGCACTAGTCAAAATATTAACATACAAAAAAACTTATATCAAATACACAGGCCATCTTATAGTTGAAAGAGAAAAACGTTTCTGAAGTCTAAGCAAGTTACATCCCATTATTATACATTCCTTCTCCCCCGACATCCCCCAGACCTAATAGTTGTAAGGCGCACAGCCTATTCTATCTCATTTCTCTAAGTCCTTCGCGACCTTTCTCAAATCCAGTATCTGGAATTCCATCAGACTCATTTATGTGGTGTTAATCCATCATCTTCTTAGTTTTCTTCTTGGTCTGGTGTCTGTAGTTTGGTCTACGTACACATTCCTTACTTTGCTACTTAGGTCTATATCTTTAATGTACCCTAGTTATAACATAC
This sequence comes from Oreohelix idahoensis, assembly GCA_024509875.1. Taxonomy (NCBI): domain Eukaryota; kingdom Metazoa; phylum Mollusca; class Gastropoda; order Stylommatophora; family Oreohelicidae; genus Oreohelix; species Oreohelix idahoensis. Next base: position 758,189 of record JAMPIV010004886.1, read on the forward strand.
CTAAAGGTCTTTCATATTTGGACATAATAAACGCCCTAATCTAACCGACAAGGTTGAACGTGACTCGCCTCGCCAAAGCCAGGTAAACGTTTTATTTAAAAAAAAAAAAAAACACCCAATTATGAGTTCTCATTTTCTGATTTGATTAATTACGGTGGTTTATAACTTGCTGATTTTATATAAATTGTCTTTCGATTTTGTCTTTTTTAATTTCTTTTATTTATCTAGAATGATATCAACATATCAAACGAAATATCAACAATCTGACATATTCAGATGACACAGTTTTATTAGCAGAGTCAGAGGAAAATCTACAAATCATTCTAGACAAAGTAGTGGAAGAGAGCGAGTTGAAAGGATTATCTTTGAATGTCAGCAAAACTGTATGCATGGTAGTTTCTAAGACAATATAAATACCAGTAAGCTCTTTGAATACCAAAGAGAAAAAATCAAACAAGTCAATCTCTTTAAATATTTAGGCTACACATTGACAACAGATGGCAGATGTGACACAGAGATAAAGAAAAGGATCGCCATGTCCAAAGAAGCCTTTACTAGGATGAGCACCGTAATGAAAAACAGAAACATTATCATAAGCACACAAATTCGCTTACTAAGGGGCTACGTGTGGTCCGTTCTTTTATATGGATGTGAATGTTGGACAATGAGTAACCAAATGGTGAAAAAACTGGAGGCAGCGGAAATGTGGTTTTTGAGAAGGATACTGAGAATATCGTGGACAGAGAAGAAAACAAATGCCGAGGTATTGACAGCTGCGGGTGTTAATAGATCGCTTATCAAAACCATCAGGAAAAGAGAAATGAAATTTATGGGACATATTAACAGAAGAGGAGGAGTGGAGGAATTACTCTTATGTGGAAACATACCAGGTAGGAGAGAAGGAGCAAGGCAGAGAAAGATGTATGTGGAAAGCTTAAACAACTGGGCAACAACAACCTCATTAGACTATCAAAAGACAGAGAAGATTGGAAGCTCATGATCGCCAATGTCTATTCCAGACCAGGCACCTGATAGAAGAAGTATGATATCATTATAATTAACTGGTCAAATATTTCTTCTAATTATTTTTAAATAATTTAATAAATCTAAGATTGGGTGCACATGTTTGAGCTGAATATAAATGCGGGAATAAAATACATTACCTAGTCTTTGATCATCCAAACATTGGGTATAAATTAGTGCTTTCTTCATAATTTTTTTTCATACTGATAATGTTAATTCGTATATTTCTATTAAAACTATAATTATGACATTGCCATAAATAGAGACATTCTCTGTCTGAAATGACGGGCAGGTTATTTGACCTCAAATGCATTTTTTAATAAAGTGATTTTGATCGCCTGGTTTCTCTTATTTCCCCTGAGCGATTTCACCCACATACCAGGTAATTCTGGTTTTGTTAATTATAATGTTTTAGTTCGCATTTTTTGTTTATGTTGCTGACATTTTTTGGTGATGAAATTAAAGAGGTTAGGGGAAAGAGAAAAACAGCTTTTACCCTAGTCTGTCATTTGCTTTTGAAGGCTTCATTTTCTTGCAGGGTTATAAATGTCATAATATTTTTTTGAAACATATTACATTATCCCTAACGCAGTTCAAGCTTGTTTTTTTTTTTTTTTGCCTTCCAGTGCACTTAAAACAACTCTAACAGTAAAACATTCATTTAAAACGTCTTGTTCGTGTTATGTTTCATTTAAACAATAGTATATCAATGGCAATAAATAATAGTTTTCTCACACATACACACGTATACATACAAAATACATTGGTGCATGCATATCAGAATCTTTATTCTCCAGAAAATACATTGATATGTACTGACATGATATAATAAAATACAACATGGCATATAGGACAATCATTAGAATTTACATAAAGTAAATTTACATAAATTCATACAGCGTTAATGAGGGCTGTTACTACATACATACATACATACATACATACATACATACATACGCACGCACGCACGCACGCGCACACGCACACGCACACACGCACGATCGCGCACACGCACACACACACATACACACACATACATACATACATACTCAACTACAAACATAAATATAAAGTTAGTTGCTTATCCTTTACAGGATGTGGCAATCAACCCCAGCTTTTATTGGCTGTTTGTGATTTTTCTAGGCAATTTTTTTCATTCAGTAGTTTGCCATTGCTTTCTGAACGGTACGGCGCTTATACCATTGTTAAAAATCCACACAAAGCGATCTGCTACAAAACCGCCTGCAGCTGGTTTCGAACCTGGTATATCTGGATTATGAAACTGCGTTCATATCCATTAGGCCACAGACGCCGACATTACATATATACATATATATTTACATACATACATACATACATACACACACACACACATACACACACACATATATATATATATACATACATACATACATAATACATACATACACACACACACACACACACACACACACACACACACATACATACATACATACATACATACATACATACATATAAGGCAAAGTATGTTTCTTTGTTCTTAATACAAATCCGCATGCCTTATGATTTCTTGATTAATTTTGGCAGAGACTCTCTTTAGGTACAGCCGGGGTACGCCATGCAGTTATTTTATAATTTAGTATTGTAATTATGACATTATGAGTAATGACAGTTTTTCGTAACAAATGTAAACAGATCAGGGGCTACAATCGTTAAATAAAAATTTATGAGTAATCAAGGGAAGTAATACAAATGTAAAAACTATTGTTTTGTTTTTGTGACAACTGCCATACCTTTTCATATTTTACAATATAGTTCAAAATTATTAACCACACACTTTTAATTAAAAGGAAAATTTAAAAAAAAAGCAATGTCTGTACAATGTGGATCCGTATCCGAATAAACGTAAGACTCACCACGTGGTGTGCTTTATTTTTCTATGCGTAATACAGGGCCGTACTCAAACAAGTACTTAACTGATCAAGGGAAACAATCAAAATTATAAATCAAGGGAAACAATCTAAACAATAAAATTATTATTAAACGTCGTTATTTACAACGTCACATTTCTTTATTTTACAACGCAAATTAAATTATTTAAACAGACACTAACCGCTTTATGCGAAAATAAAACACAATACTATTTTTTAAATAGTATTTAAGGGGGCACACCCAGCCAACAATGGGTTATCTTTTTAAAAAATTAACAGAAAAATAACTAACGAACTTGTTGACATAAAATCTGGCCACATGTTACAAGAGATATTATATTTTATGATGAACAAAGTTTACTTTATAAATTTTAATGTTTTATGTGAAAATAATTAATCAACATGAAGTGATTTAAAAAAATGAAAGGAAAAACCCCAGTGCACCTGGGAATGAATTTCACTCACACAAAAAGTGTAAAGAATGCCAAACCAGCAGATGATGTGCATAACATCCCTACCTATGGCGTGAACCACCCAAAAATGTCTACCCCAATAAGTTTGTAGATATGGCTCTTGCAATATAACCCTTTTAATTAGCACAAATTTAGAAATTTGGATAGCAATATCTCTGTTTCTATACCATGTAAGAAAAAAGTGGAGGTTCATGCCATAAAGGATAACATGGGCTATAAGTGTGCAAAATTTGAAGGCTATAGCTTTAAAATTGTAGAAAATATCACCGGAACTGTGAATCGCAGGCCCTGTTTTCGTTAAAGTTTAGTTTTTAAAATGTTAAAACACTTATCTGATTCTCTTTGAACATCGATACCTCATAAACTATTACAGATAAACACATAATTCAAAAAGAATATCGAAATAAAAAGGCTTATAAATATTTAAAACACAATTATTATATGCAAATCAAAAATAACCTTTTTTGTCTATTTCTGTTAAGTTATTATTACTGTTAATATCAAATTTAGTTACATTTTATCAAGCAGTTTCAGTTTATTTAGCAAATATTACATAGTTTATCAGAGATTGTAATCTTCATAACTAACACATAACTAATTCTCTAGACCTGGACATGCGCCCTAATATAACCGGCTAGGTTGAACGGCCGCCGCCTCGCCAAAACGAGGCAATATTTTTTTATTTTTTTTTAAATCTTCATAACTGAATCAGACCGCAACATCGTTTATTAAGAAAAAGGTCTTTATCACATTGCTGAACCGAAGGGTATTCTATAATTGAACATGTGCCAATCTTAAACGAGGTGCGCCTCGCCAAAATATGGCAACATTTAAGTTTTATTTTTTTTTTAAACTTTGGTCATTAAAACAAAACAAAACAAAACTAGTTCAAAGCTAAACAATACACCATAACGAAAAATCTTTATTTAGCCATGTGTCCTAATATAGCAGGCGTTATCCGTATGTCTAGGTTGAATAGGTCGTGTCTCACCGAAAAGAGAAACTTTTATTTTAAAAATACAGCTCAACACAATCACTATGCCTTTTCTATTTGAAGTATGTATGACAGAAAATAATAATCATGTTTTTTTGACAAGCAATAATGTATATATGTTTGAAAAGAACGTGCCAGGAAAAACAGTATTAAGAACGTTAAAAGAGGATGAGTTGGACTATTCGTTCTTGGTGCGCCAGGACGGAAAAGGAAAATGTGTCTTATTAATTTGCTTCTTGCTAAAACTCGAAAGCAGAATAAAATTGCTCTTGCGATTCCATCATAAGAAACAAGAGTATTTTGGAAAAACTCGGAAGCAAATTGAAAGCAAACGTGTATTCATTCTTCTCGTGAAACCATAAGGAATAACAGTATTTTGTGCGGCTTGCATTTGCAATTACTGTAAACAAGGCACAAGAATGGTCACTTAAAGCGGTAGTCATTAACTTAAATCAAATTTCATTTTCACTTGAATATCAAAATATTATAGTTTGATTTTGACATTTCATAAGTTTCCTATGCAGTTACTAGGAAAAATCCGGACAACGCCGTGTTTTTACAGCTAGTATATATATATATATATATACCAACGGGCTGATCACCCGTTTGCCAGTCACTTTGATTACGGAAACAACAGCAAACGGATTGATTTGTCGTTGCCCTAAAGACGCCATTAGGCGTGATGGGAACAACGGCAAAGAAAATCTATTCGCTGTTGCCCTTAAGACGCCACTAGGCGTAATGGCCACTGACTGCTTTGCTTGTCGTTGGCTAAGGACGGAAGAAGGAAGAAGAAGAATATATATATATATATATATATATATATATATATATATATATATATATATATATATATATATATATATATATATATATATATATATATATATGTGTGTGTGTGTGTGTGTGTGTGTGTGTGAGTGTGTGTATGTGTGTAAACTTTCCCCGGGAGGGAGAAACCACATGAACTTTTTGCCTATGACGCTAAATACCCTATTTACGTAAGGCGTCAAATACCCTAACACTAGCTCTGCCTATTATCTCTCTTATTTAGTATCTATATGGAGTGGAAGGACATCAGAGACCAATCTTACAACATGTGAGAGGTACAACATGAAGATCAGCGCGTATTAGACAGATGGAATGAAGGTCAACAGAAATCCGAGCCTACTCAACAAACATGTCAATAATACATTGATCAACAAATCAAAGAGCTTAAACATCCAGGAAGCATGTGCAGAGAACTGATGCCATAGCTCAGGCACCCACACATCTCCATGGAAACAAAGCAAATGCTAATAAACAGCGCATTCATACGTTTTGCTACCGGTGTCAAACATGCGCCCAGTTTAAAACACGGGTGGGGGTGGATAGGGGGAGGGGGTAGGGGAGAGATCCCCACGTGTGGGAAGATATATTTGTGAAAAGCTATAAATGCCATCATAAATGATAGACTGAGATAGGATGAGATAACTGAAAAAAGCTACACATGTCACAATAATTGACAGACTGACAAAGGAAGAGATTTCGGAGAAAAGTTACAAATGCCATCATAAGTGATAGACTGAGAAAGGATGAGATATCTGAGAAAAACTACAAATGTCATCATAAGTGATAGATTGACAAAGGTAGAGATATTTGAGAAAAGCTACAAATGTCATGATAATTGTTTATTTCTTGTCGTGTTGGTCCTGATTCAAATTGCTGTCCGCGACTTAAATATTGTAGTTCAGCTAAACGAATGATAAATGAAAATTTTTTCTATGAGTTAATATTTGTTTATAGGACAAAATATTCGACAGAGGTGGAGAGGCACGAAAACAAAAAGGTTAAGTTGTCAGTTATCAGCCGCTTCCACTTCACAAATATTAAGACACCTTCCTGAAGAAAATTAGCGCAAAATTATCAATATTATCAACAAACCCACACTGTACTAATACAGCCAAACATGGACACTTAAACAAAACATAGGAACGGAACAAAATATTAGCCTACTAATTGCGCTGAGAGAGATCACCCAAAATGCAGAATAAATGAAAACTAAACTAACATAATTAGAAGAAAGAGCGTCCGATTGACACAATGGTTAGCCGCTGGTCTCAAGCGGCAAAGGAATCGGGTTCGATACAATGTGGTGTCACGCTCCAGTCTACCCAGCAGTAAATGAGTACCTCTCTGCTCGTGAGTTAGGGAAGGAAAATGCGGCGAGCGAGGGAACTGGTCATTATGACGTGGAACGGAAATATTGATACAGTAATCAGACAGCCTTTGCTTTCCCATTTAGTGTCTACCATTGGCTAAGCCAAACCACGCAATTTTCTGTTTGTAAGACTCACCTTTGAATCCACGCCTTTTTTCTGGAACATAACAACAGAGTTGTTTACCAACTGTCGCAAACCTGCCAGTTTAACAAGGGAAAGAATCGCGTTTGTTTACCTGAGTTTCTCACGCGAGCTGATTTGCCAATAATCGGTCATTAGACGGATGCGCGTAGAAATAACGGATTGTTTGAAGAGAGACAAGGGGCGATAATATTTTCCCGACCACCTTTGATGTTCGCACGTTTCAGGGGGAGGTAATGTGTGATCTGCGCAAGGGGACGTAATCTAAGAGGCCCGTACACGGCAAAATCATCTGATGTCGGTCAGCATTGCTGAGTAGAATGAACGAAGAAACCTTTGATCCGAGAAACGCTTTCCTGATTCCCCTACTATACAGAAGGTGTGAATTGTAACGTCTTCTGGTGATGATAACACCATGATCTGTATATATACCGCGCTCTCTCAAATTCAGTTATTAGAGTCGCTCAGAAATTCTTGGATAATCTAATCACGCCAGACTAGAACCATTCTTCGTGGGGATTTCATTTTCTGATTTGTGGAAATAGAAATTGTGCTTAAGTGTTAAAATGTGTTAAGTTTACCATTTTTATTCACTATAATTCCCTAGCATTTAAAACTAGTGACATAACCTAACGCATAGATATTTCTTGCCAGTCGTTCAGAGTAATGTAATTTTAAACACCCCATTTTTCTTACACAAGAAGATACGGCTAGCTGACTGAGATTATTAAGTGTGACGGATGAGTGACCGAATAGAATTTGCATTATATTTCATTGTGTGAAATTAAACAAGTGACTAGAGTTAATGTTATGTGACTAAACAATAGACGCCGACAAATAGCTAGTAGTGACAGGCGATTTTTGTTAAAGTGCGCGTATGGATAAAGTAAATAATAACTGACTTTGTGCGCTGTGCATTTTCTCGCGGGCAATAACGGGGGAGGGCACTGTTACCACCTTGTTGTATTGTTGTGGTAGATGGGTGAACTAGTACGAATGTTAGTGAGGTGGGCCGTATAACTCTGACATAGAATACTGCAACGAGTCAAAACTGTATGACCAACTTGAAGATGGAAGTAGATGCTGAACTCGTAGGGTTCAATTTAAAACGAGACATCATTTAATGCATAAAGACGTGAATATTTCGACGACGTTGTACAGACAATCATCATGGCAATAACCATCAATTCATGTATATAGTGGCTGGAACATTTCAGAAATGCATCTACATATGGTAGACCTCATACATCATTAAGTAAGTGTTAAGTCAAGTTTTATTAAGGGGAGTTAAGCGTTAAAAGACTTGTATGCACAGGTCCGTTTTTTGTAAACACACTTATAAACACGCTCTGGGTGATGATGATGATTTTTTAGTGGGGAGATGTATACCCAGTAATTTTTGAACACAGCTCTATTGTACCTGCTTGTTGGTTTGTTTAAAAAAATAACACAAGGAAACTGGTCGAACATTCTATTGATAGGTTGGGGTAGAAGGCGGACGAACTCTACTCACATCTCAGCGAGGGAGTTCGCGCCTGGATGAATTTTTGATGAGCTGTTTTTGAGCAGGGGATATTTTCGTGACAGTTGAATCCGGGCAGAGCTCCGAAATGGATGTTAGACCATTTTCGTCAGTGTGTCCCAGGATAGGATATATTTTGAATAAAAGGTATATGTGATAATTCCAGAATATTATATTACTTCCAAGCCAAGGATTATTGCGGCTTGTTTATCATGTGCTGTGCATGTTATTGTAGATTGAAAGAGAACATAGAGAACATATTTATATTACTTCCAAGCCAAGGATTATTGCGACTTGTTGATCATGTGCTGTGCACGCTTTTGTAGATTGAAAGAGGACATAGAGAACATATTTATATTACTTCTACGCCAGGGATAGGTTTAATTATGTACTGTGTATGGTGTATACGGATGTGTTGAACTGCTGATGTTCCATGATGTGCTTATGTACTGTGTTACCATATGTCTACGTTTGCTGTGTCGTAATAAACAGTGTAAAACGTTACTAGGAGTTCAACGTTTACTGACTCCGATGTTTGCTATGGTGTGTGTGGTTGCAAGTGACTTAATAGGACTACATGACATTCGCGTGAGTTAACATCTAAACATCCATACCCGTCGGCCATCCGTAAGCCCGACACATGCTGATCGCCTTTATCAGCGTAACTTATAACCACATTTACACACCTCCCCCTTAACCATTAACAGTGGTGGCCATTCTCTCCCTGCCTGTCTTCTTGAACCACTTACCAAAGAAGATTTAACATAAGTATTCATATTGTCGTTGATTGACAGCACTGGCCATTATAGCATCAACGTCAACGGCTTGATAGAATACCGGACACTGTCGAATGGACAGTTCATCTTATATATATATATATATTATTCTGAAATCTTAATCTGCTCCTGATGTCAGAGGGTCGCACTAGCCGCTGGACATATTGAGTTCAGCGGAAGCTCTGCCGTAACATGCAGGGTTGCAGGTCTCTAAGACGTGAGACATAAAAACGAGCCGTTTTCTGGCTAGATATAAAACTGGAAGGATTCTTGGCAAGGTTCTTCAAGAATCGGCTTCCTCATCTTTCAAATCATAATTATATTAATATGCGTGTGTCTTCCCTTCACTTAGGGCAAGCACACAAAACTTTCTTGGACGGGCAATATATCAGACTGCCTCCAGCATCATAGCTCGATGACAGCAGATCGACCGCAGCAAGCCGCGCTATTCTGTCCAAATATCGTGCACGACGACACGCAAATAATAACACTTACAATTAGATTAGATGCGCTCACGCGTGCGTCTATAAACTACTAGACCCGCATGTGAGGATCTCAAACACTTAACTCCCCCGCGAAAAGGACTTAACAGGCACATACCCTTTTTCCATAGCGGAAAACTTACGGGTGGATAGGATAGTAGCAGTTTTTTTAAAATGTTCTTTTCTTCTTTATCTAGCACCTGATCAAAACCAACGGCCAGCGGTCTAACATTACCAGTACCATTATTATTATTTTGGGTCTTCGATTTTTGGACCTGTTCGGTCCTTTTTCTTCATGCAGAGTGAGAGATAGAAACAATAAGATTAATCGTAACTGGACGGTACATTACCCAGAATTATTTATCCCATTTTTCCAGCCCACTGGGCATACGAAAGAACATATATTCCTGACGTTTGACAGCCGTAGCAACGGAGTGATCCAGAAAACTACGCTGTTTCAAAATCGGCACTCACCATAAGAGCCAGCCGACAGTTTTTACATATTGTAACATTTGTCTTAGCAACCAGATGCTTAACAATACAGGAATTACTTTTCTCCTTTTGCAACTGTGAACGTCCCGAGAACGTCTTGCTTCAGTAACTATTTGCGGTGACACAGGATTCATCCAGGAAAATTAAACCACCAAATTTGGCGACCACCTTGTAATTATTATTCGATATAAAGGCTGGACTGGGGCCATATTTGGGCAACCCACCTGACAGTATAGGTTCAGACTATTGCAGTTTTCAAGGGATACCAACACCCGATTAGGTAAGCAAGAGTGTTTGTGGCCACATATGACAGAGTGAGAAATAGAGATAGTGAATATTTTCCTTTGTTACAATCATTGTACTAATAATTTTCTTTATTTCGCTAAACTGAGTACTTTACTGAGTACTTTACTGAGTAGAAATTTAGTGGGGAACTTGTTCTTCATTTGTGCTGTACTGAGAGGACTTCCAGATGTTGTCCTCTTTTCACACAACATGCCTAAGAAAAATTCTCCGAATCTTTTGGCCGAATATCATCACCAACCAAGATCTGCTTACTCGGAGCAAGCAAGAGGACATGCACACCATCATAGCTGGCAGACGCTGGAGCTGGGTTGGCCATGTCCTCAGAAGAGACCCCGATGCCATCACAAGAACAGCTATGCTATGGACCCCTGAAGGAAAACGAAAGAGAGGCCGACCAAAAACAACTTGGCGGAGGACTGTGGAGGCTGAGATGCAAAGAATGAACCAGAGTTGGGGCACTGTACGAAGGATGGCCGCCGACCGAGCAAAGTGGAATCAATTTGTTGTTGCCCTACAAGACGCCACCAGGCGTAATGGCCACTGACTGCTTTGACGGTCGGCGGCTAAGGATCAAAGAAGAAGAAGTTGTTCTTCATAGTCTATTCTGTAACGTAGTGTTTATCTTTGACCTTTGGGTTATTAACTTCTTTTGGGATCCTTTCTCACCAAGGGGAGGGCACTTATTCGGTTATTTTCATGTCTCTGTAAACATGATTTATTTGATTTCTCTATATGTTTGATGTTGTAAAAAGTTTAATGATAATAAACAACGAAAAGAACTTAAATGCGTGTGTTATTCAGATTCATACCCAATTAACCATAGTTTTTCACGTTTTGTGTGTCTTGTTGTCACATAATTGAGTGTGGATGTGTCTAGTTAAACTTATCTTTATAGAGATAAGGGGTTGGAAGAGTGTCTTACACTATGTCGTAATTTTTACAAGATAGGTGTGAGATATTTATGGTCCCGTCCGAGCGGAGGTGATAGTGATAACTATGTGAGAGTAAGGTGTAAGAAATAGTTTTTCTCACGAGGTGATAGTGTAAGAGAAAGAACAGTCTCTGGGTTGAGTAATTGCTCTAATCCAGCCTATCTTTACGACTATATTTAAATCAGACGCACTTTCTCTGCTTATACAAAACACAAGTTACACTGCACCCAATTACACACAATTCTGTGACAACTACGCAAAAACGTGAAAACAAACTATGGATAACATATATGGGCAGGGGTTGACCAACACGATAACTTAAGGTTTATTAAGTTTATTATCACTAGAAATTCACAACATCAAGCATATACATTCATAAAGCATGGTTTACAGACAAATAAATTAACCCAATAGGTACTCCCCTCTTGTAAAGGAAAAGCAAAGAAGATCCCAACAGAGGTTAATTAACCCAAAAGATCGAAATTTAACAATAAGGTATGGGATAGTCAGTAAGGGAAAAGAACAAGTTCCTAATTACTATCCCGTAGATACTCAGG
>JAMPIV010004886.1:772500-892276 GCA_024509875.1 Oreohelix idahoensis
AGTGAAATATAATGAAGAACTTTAACACATTAAATCACTTAAATGTTAGTATATAAATTACCGCAAAACAGATAAATGAAGCTATCTCCACGAAATCTAAGTAATCCTCTTTGCACGATGGCTCTTATGATATCGAGCTAGATATTTTCAAAAAATTTCCTGGAGCGACTGATAACTGAGTTTGAGTAGATGAGGTATATATACACTAAAAGCATAAATTTCGCTGGCAGATGACTAAAGTCGCACCTACAGCGATCGGGGAACTCAGGCGGTGTTTTCTTCCAATATAAAGGATTTCTTCGTTCGCTCTGTTACCTGGTGTTAATCAACAACAAAGATTTCAGATCTCGGCAATGGTCAAGCTGGTAGGGAACTTCAAAAGCCGTTGCCTAGCACGTGATTTTGGGACCGCGCGCTGTCAGTAAGTCGTAATTTTGACAGCTCTGCACTCACCGAGCTTTCAGGCACACGTACTAGGCCCGTCCCCTTTAAAAGGAATGACAGTTATAGATCTGAATAGCCACTCGTCAGCGCGTGGAATAAGACAAATAGGCGTGGCTAAAACTATGGGTTAGACAAATAGCAAGAAAAGCATGGCTTATGCGTAACTAACCGTGCATGCTAATGAGGAAAGCAAGGTTGAAACAGAATGAGGGGCGACGTTGGGAATCAAGCGGACTGATCAATGTAGTATATTCTCATAACCTGTCACACACTACAATATAGTCGTATAGATAGGCTGGACTAGAGAAACTATTCAGTCCAGAGACAACTTTTTCTCCTTTACTATTCACTCGTGAAATCTATTTCTACACCTTTATTCTCACCTATTTACCACTATCACCTCTGCTCAGACGGGACCATAAATATTTTCTAACCTGTCTAAAAATATACGACAGTCATCTCATCTCTTGGAGCTGGCCCTAGTACAGTGAAGTCTCTAGCACTTCACACCCCCACCGTTGTAACTGCTATGGAATATCTTTACCTTTTTTTAATTAGAAGAAGAGCATCGAATGGAAGAATAGTTACAGCGTTTGATCTTGAGGTTAAGTTACCGGGTTCAATATCTGGTAGCGTAACGCTCCGTCTCCCTGGTTGTAAACGGGTACCTGATTCTGTTCTTGAGCTGCGGAAGACAAAGGCAGCGAAGAAGGGAACTGGGCATCCCCACCTCAAAAAAGATGAGACCTCTAGGTTAGATGAAGTCTCTTACTCTACAGCAGTTTCTTATATTGGACTACCTGTTAATTAGAAGAAGTAAGTTGTGGGCCTATATGATTATACAGAACAGCAATGTATGACACAGTGAACATAGAATTAACACGGAAAGTATTCTTCCGGTACTATAAATGTTAGATCAGCAGAAAATAGGAACATTCGGATGATCATAAAAGGCTGGACAGTGGAAAGTCTCGTGCGTTTGATGTCACATTTTTGTGTATCTTATAACCGGTGTTATTTTGTCAGGACTTCAGATAGAAGATTTTAGTCCTTTTCAGAACTTAGCATCTACCAACGCTGAACGAACGAACAAACGCAATCTTTATTTCATCAGGGTAAACAAAATATGCAATTCTTGCCTTTTTGCATTTCTGCCCTGCAATAAAACAATTCTCAAAGTGTTTTCAAAGTAAAACATTCTTAATTTCAGTATAAGTAATCAATACTAGCATTGCACTCAGTAACTGAGTACACAAACGTACATTCACACTCGCATACATGCACACAGAGATAGAGATAGTGATAAAGATAGAGAGAAAGAAAGAGGAGGCAATAAAGCTGTTACATACTTAATTAAATTTAAAAATATAATACTTACAAGTAAATACTCATGGAAACATAGTATAAACTGAAACAGAGAGAGTTGTCAGTAGGTGCGTGTTCAAGACCTCATGACATGTGAATCCAGATGTCTTTTCAATGTGGTGTAATTATGAGTTTTGACATAGGTGGATAAAACATTCCATGGCGATGTCCCTGCATAACTAAAGCAACTACGGAAGAGGTCAGTTCGAGGTTTTGCAAGTTCCAAAAATAGGTCGCCACGTATAAAATATGAGCAGTATTTATAGCGAAAGAACGTTTGCAAGTGTAAAAGTGCTCTACCGTGTAAAATTTGATGCACAAACAAAAGATCGGGGAAGAGTAAGAATTTCTTTTAAGAAAAATAATATCTACTGTGAAAATAGCTGAATAACTAGTTCTCATTTTCAGGACCAGCACATTTCAGGGCCACTTCATGCTATTTGTGATAGAAGCTAGTCGTCCTTTTTAAGGCTTAGTTTTTGTCAACACTACGCTTTGGTAAACGGAGTTCACTTTTTTATGACAAATTGCGCTGTGATATAACCAGCAGACGTAAGTCTAGGTTTGGTTTAGTTTTAAGGACAAGTCTTCATTGCACACGGACAACTCCATCAGTGCTCCGATCTTAGATCACACAAGGAGGATCTCTTCACAGTGCACGACTCCGTAGCACCGGCGAAGATCCCAGTATGTGTATACAAGAATTACACATTCTATAAATATTTTTGTGGTGGGTAAGTTGAAAGGAACATAACTCGCCAAAAAAAGGCGAAACACTCAAAGAACTAAAATAAAAAGGCTCATGAGGGAATAAGTCATCTTACATGCAGCTAGAAATGCTAGAAAACACTATGTCTCTTCCCACGGCGCTTAACAAGAGGGTGTATATTTAAAATATTCTATGGCTACCAAAGCTGCAGTGAACAAGTCCCACTATATTTCCAAATGCAAGTTTTTTGCTTAGGGACATTCATGGTCGGGATCGCTTCTTATTTCACAGTTGAGACGGTTATTTATTTAGTGTCTTTGCCATAGGGCTCTAATCAAAACATCATGGACGCACAATCCCCAGTGCTCGGGGAAGTCCAAATAACCATAATCAAGTCACTTGTCCAGGTCTACAAAGGAATAGATCTCGCTAAAACCAAAGAGCTCCATTTCTCCCCAGTGAAAATAAGCACTAAGAAAGAAGACAAGCCATCGATTTCTCTGGCTTCATTTTTGTGGATTCGCGACTTGTCGATCCCCCTTATGGTCGCGGCAATTTCTGAAGAAGTGTGATGCTTTCTCTATAAAGAGCAGACATGTTCTGCAGTTCCACAGAAACGGTTTTATGTCTGGTGTACGAACGATGTCATATATCATGCTAGGTAACTGGTGTGCTTTTTTTCTTCTTGAATCTTCTTGGTAATAAGGCAACTGGGATTTTGGCTTGTGTGGATCTGTCAATGTCTAATATCATTAGGTAAATATGTATTACGATTTATGTGGACGTGTGTGTGCGAGTATTCATATCTTTTCATATTTTTATTTACATTTTAATCAGCATATCTCTGCAAATCTTCTTCCTTGCCTGTCTTGTCTGTCTGTAAATGTGTTTATCTATCTATCTATCTATCTATCTATCTATCTATCTATCTATCTATCTATCTATCTATCTATCTATCTATCTATCTATCTATCTATCTATCTATCTATCTATCTATCTATCTATCTATCTATCTATCTATCTATCTATCTATCTATCTATCTATCTATCTATCTATCTATCTATCTATCTATGTCTGTCTGTCTGTATGTCTGCCTGCCTGTATGTCTGCCTGCCTGCCTGCCTGCCTGTCTATCTGTGTTTCTGTCTGTGTGTGTGTCTATCTATTTCTATATCTATCTACCTACCTACCTAAGTCTAAACCCACATCGCAACTAAACTACCTACCTTCTTAAATAATCACCTACCTACCTCCGGTCAGGGGGAATAGCCTTGAAGCATAATTTGGGCAGTTAGCTGATACATTCTCTAATATTGTAGTATTATTATGTTTTAAATAAGAAAGACAGAAGTAGGTTAGAATTATTTGTCCCTGACTTGAGGTCGCTGACAAGATGTGTGGCACCACTAGAAAAGTGAATATAAGTTATTGAAATTTATAATTACGTTTATATAACTCGGAAACTTTTTTAATTTAACAGTTAGAGTTTTGGAAGTTAATGGAGGTATCTGAAATAAGGCCAAAAGGGAAAGTTTCAGTCTGGCTCGCATCGAATGAAGAAGTGTTGAAAAACTGCTATAGCTAAATTGACTTGCACTAAAGGAGAGAGAGCGAGAGAGAGAAAGACAGAGAGAGAGAGAGAAAGAGAGAGAGAGAGAGAGATCAGCAAAACTGAACTTTTAATTTCTGCGACTGAATCAGAATGTGGACTGTTGATTGTTATGATTCAGTGTTTGCCAAAGTGTGGTACTCGTTATTGTTATTGGTGATAAGAATCGACCTCACTGCACTCCGGGCAAACCCATAGGTGCTCAGTCTCCCTCAGCTAATGTCGAAGAGTATGATTGCTAATTGTTCCTGTAGCACGTTGGTTGTACACACAACGCGATGCATGTTCTTATATGTCCATCCCTGCTAGTCTGACGTTTTGATCCTAATTCCATCAAATCTTAGCCATGTTGATTCATCCATTGCAGTGTCGTTCTCTAATGTCGTGAAACATTCTAAATCCACATATATAAATTAAAAGGTAAATGTAAAGCCTAACACATAAATTCAATAAAAGGGAAAGAAGAATGGTAAAGAACAGTGCTGTCACAATGACTGTACTCGAGATCCCCCTTTTTCTGCTTCGTCTGCATGTTCTCACGCTTTCACGTTTACTAGTAAAGCCTACAGCAGCATACACGCGTTTCAACAAAACAATAAAACGTGTACTGTATTTCTTAGAAAACCTTGAGATAGACACACTGCGTAATGACCTAGATTAATATTCCATTAATTTCATTTTATACACTACGTTAACATAAACGAAAGGACAGATGGACTTAGGATAGAAAGAGAGAGGGCTGAACGGAGGAACGCCGGCAACACTAACACGCGTCTCGCGATATAAAATTAATGCCACCCCCAACGCGAAAGGCATGAAGCACTAACTTTTTTTCAGATGGACAGTGATAAAAAACACTACCAATACGAGAGTTAGGTTTAAAAACATGATTAATGCTTATTAGGAAACATGACATTCTACTGTTTTATGTCTGAAATCCTGACATTAGTCTGACAGAACAGTCGAAAAGGCAGGACAGGTGGCGGTTCTAAACATAAAAAATAAAAAATACACGACTATCATAGAAAATGCATATTTTGAACGCAGCCACTTAGCTCCATTAAATTTATATATTTGGGTTCCTTAGGACTTGCTGACAAAGAATATGTTAAGTGTTACGCAAATAGTCTAGGAATTAACAAATTATAGCCAAAAGAAAATAGTGAGGATGTCTGACAGCACCAAATCATAATCGCACAGTGGCATGTTTTGAAACCACCATTTTACGGGAAATAGGCCACCATGTTAAATCCGATTTGATTGGAGGGAATGATATGTAAGGCTAAACATGATTAGTCGGATTGCAAATACTATTTTTGGTTGTTAGGGGAAACGTAGGAAGGATAAATTTTTTCAAAAGCTTTGTAAACATGGCCCTATTGGCTAGACCCGTTGATATAGTCAATTAGGAGCGTCTGTTCAGTGCCACATTTTAAAATAAACTTACTAAGAAACAGTGCGTTGAGATCCAGCTCCTATTTTTCTAAATAAAAGCCTGGGACAGAGGCAGATCGGAATTTGTGCCATAATTCATCGCCAGTCAACGTATTTGTTTATTATTTCCATGAATTGTGGTAAGATTGACATATTTGATATCTTTTTGATGAAAATTGAATGTGAATTGATAATTTATGTCTGTATATGTGTGTGGTTCAGTAGCAAACATGAGGCAAAGCCTAGATAATGCTCCAACCTGAACAAAACTTGTCGGAGAGAAGTATAAATGCATGGGATCACCAAATAGTACACTGACACCTATCTTATTGACTAGAAGGAACTAATGCTGGAATTGCAGAGGCGTAGTAACCATTTAGGAGGAGAATACTGGTGTAAATTGTTTCAGATGAAGCTAGCAGTTGGCCTACCGCTCTGAACTCAGTGTTTGTTATGTATTGTGTTCAGTGTGGAAACAGATTATAAATTAGTTCTGAAGTAGGAGGTACAACCTTCTTGTTTCAGGGACCGTGGTCATAACTTATTGAAGCAGCACCTGGTCTGAGTTTTGCTGAATCCAGAGGCTGATAGCATACCCCTTGGTCCAGATAGCGACTAGTGAGGTGTCTCAAGAACACGGTGAAGCAAGCGAGCAGAGGAGTCTGTTTACTGCCGCCCTCACAGAAGATAAGATTCTGTGGCCAGAGCAGCTCAATTTTATGTGCCCCTCTAAAACTGACAATATAGTAAATAAAGAAGGACAATAAATTGTTTCAATTGACAGGAACTGTGAACTTTTCCCAATACTATTTCCACCATGAGCAAACACTTGAAGTCATGATGACAAATAACCACCAAGCTTGAACAAGCCAGTATTACCTCATAGTACTACATCACAACTTACACACATATGATAATAATAATAAAATATGTCAATACAAAGATCATAACTATAAATTGTGTACATATAACTTGTAATTACATTTGATTGTGATTCCTGGTTCACTGTGTAGTTGAATCAGGATATCTATTATTGAAAGGAATTAATACATATATTTTTAAACTTTAACACTTGACTCATTTAAGATAGTCTTATAGAGTGTTTTATGTGTGTGAGTGTCACAGTGTTGTAAAGTGTTGTGGAGTAAATTAAATTGTTTTTCTGTCGGTTGTTGTTGTGACTTACACTTCATCATTATCATAACCCTAGACATTCAACGTAGTCATCCCAATATTCCAGAATAATTCTGACTGAGATATAAATGTGGTAGCAAGTAAGGTCATCTGTAATACACCACACTTATTAGATACATATACCTTCACAGCTGATCTCAGTCAGTATACTAATTCCCCTATAAATATTTATATCATCCCACTTTACCACATATATTGGGGTCTCGCTCCCGGGATATTGAACTTTCTCCTATTATATATATTGGGAATAATAAAAATTTAAAAGGTATCCTTGGGTGAAAATAAATAAGGTTGAGCTCTCAGTGCCTGTGGTTGTCCTTGGATATTTAGTTAGAGATTGAGTTGTTTAGTTAGATATTGTTTACAATTGCCTGTTAGAAAATGGCGGACCTGGCCAAATTTCGATCTGCTGCTGTGCAGACTGCTAAAGAGTTAGGAATGGACGGGCAAGTTATGATTGCTTATGTCACTACTGAATGTGACAAATATATTGAACGTGAGGAAAGAAAATTTGAAGCCGAAAGAAAATTAGAATCTGAAAGATTAGAAAAAGAGGCTGAAAGAAAGTTAGAGGCTGAAAAAGAAATTAAGAGGTTGCAGATTGAGGCAGAGGCTAAAGCATTGGAGGCAGATAGGGAGATTAAAAGGCTCCAGTTGGAAGAGAAAAGGGCAGAAAGGGAAGCAGAAGAAAGAAGACAGGCTGCAGAAAGGGAAGACAAGCGATTAGCTGCAGAAAGGGAAGCAGAAGATAAAAGATTACAAAGGGAACATGAGTTACGACTAAGGGAGTTTGAGTTTCAAGGCCATGCTCCTGAAAATGATGCCAGTCCCTTTACCTCCGATGCTAATGCTAGTCAGGGAGCCTCAACCTCAGCTATGAACTTTCATTTAGATCATTTTGTTGAGAAAGACGATGATATTGAGAGCTATCTAAATAGATATGAACTATTAGCTACCACGTATGGGTTAGAGAGAGAAAGGTGGAGCTTAAAGTTATCTCAAGGGCTTCGTGGGGCAGCTTATGAAGTTTTTGCCAAAATGAGCAGAGGTGATCAAGAAAATTATGACATGCTAAAGCAGGCTCTTTTGTTAAGATATGAAAAGAATGGAGAATTTTATAGAAAAAAATTTAGGAATGCTAAACTACTGTCAGGTGAAACCTATCACCAGTTCTCTGCACGGTTAGAGACATACTTGGAGAAATGGACTTCTCTGGGGAAAACCCAAGATCTTAAGGAAATGATCCTTATAGAACAACTAAGAGAGTCCATGGCTCCAGACCTGAGAAAGTTTCTCATGGAACAAGGTGCAGAGAGACTGGGTGAGTTACTAAATGTTGCAGAAAGGTATCAAGCAGCTCAGGCAGAGGTATCAGGTAATAAAAAGAAACAGGTAGAAAATTTTAAGGCACCACAGAACTTTAATAAATTTGATCCTAGAGATCATAACAAAGGTAAGCACCAGTTTGATAGGCCACGGTATGACAATAAAAATAAAACCCCACAATTCGATGAAAGGAAATATGATGAAAGAAAATCTTTCAACCAAGGAAGGAGGTGGTGTAAAAAATTGTAAGATGAACAATCATGACACTGACCATTGTAGAAGGAAACCTCCTCATTGTGCTGCTATGACATCTGGAAAGAAGGAAAAAAAGGTCAAACCTGCGGAACTACAGGAACCATACCACCCCCCAGTGTGTGAAGATGTAATCTGTAATGGTGTCACCATAAGGTGTTTATATGATACAGGTTTAGATTATGATTCTGTTGTGTGAGTTCTCACCTGGTGCAGGCAGATCAATACACCACAGAAACAGTGGAGATTCAAACTGCAACCAAGGATGTAGCTACCATGACACTTCCCGTCGCCCGGATAAAGGTGAAAACGCGATATGTGGAAGGAATCATAAAAGCAGCAGTGATAAATGAGCCAATCTACCCTCTGATATTGGGGTGTAGATATGTCTTCTTGGGGAATCCCAAGAGACCTGTGATATTGGCAACAGTGCAGACCAGATCACAGTCTAAAAAGGAGGAGGATAATCCAATAAATACTCATCCAGATGAGATGAGGAAGGCACAGGCGGAGGACAAAACACTCAAGCCGTGTTTCAAGAAGTTGCCCAAATCTCATACACCTCCAGGCAAGGGAGAATTTTATATGAAGAACAAGCTGATTTATAGGAAGGCTGGATCTGAATCCAATGGTCACGGACAGCTGGTCCTTCCCACTTCATATAGGACTAAAGTGTTGGAACTAGGGCATGCGATTCCCTTCAGTGGTCATATGGGGATCAGCGCAACAGGACAGCGTATAGCTTGTCACTATTTCTGGCCAGGGATAACTGAAGATATCAAACGATATGTAAAATCCTGTCCAGAGTGCCAACGAGTAGCACCTAAGCATTGGACTGCACCAGCAACTCTGGGGGAAATGCCCATAGTGGGAACACCCTTTGAGAGAGTTGCCGTGGATCTTGTGGGACCTCTCACTCGAACTAAGAGGAGGAACAGCTACATTCTGACTCTGGTGGACACTTGTTCTATGTGGGGAGAGGCGGTAGCCCTGTCATCGATTGACTCTAAACATGTGGCAGAGGCATTACTCACAATTTTCACAAGGTTAGGTTTTCCCAATCAAATCTTGACTGATAATGGCTCTCAGTTCAAGGGGAAACTAACAGAAGAAGTTTTCAGGATCTTCCAGGCCAAACACTTCCATTGTAGTGTGTACCATCCCCAAGGGAACGGCCAAGTGGAAAGATTTAATGGCACGTTGATGTCGATCCTGAGAAAGTTGGCACACGAAAAACCAGATACATGGGACCAGTACCTTCACGCCGCCCTCTTTGCTTATCGGGAGGTACCCCATAGTTCAACCGGTATGGCCCCGGCAACATTATTATTTGGAAGGCCAATAAAAGGTCCACTCGAAGCGCTGTTAAGAACGTGGACTGATGAAAAGGCAGAGGAAAATATTACATCCTCATACCAATATGTGAATGAGCTGACCACTCGTTTAAAAACTGGCTGGAAACTTGCCAATGAAAATTTGAGACAAGCCAGGAAAAAACATGCTGCCTATTACAACAGGAAAGCTAAAGACAGAGATTTGGCTGTGGGAGAGAAGGTACTGCTTCTTCTACCCGGTAGTCAAAATAAGTTACAAATTGGATGGCAAGGTCCATATACAGTTCTAGAGAAGGTGTCTAGAACAAATTATAAGATAGATAAGAAGGGGAAAGAAAAAATCTATCATGTGAATCTCCTGAAGAAATATTTGGAAAGAGAAAATCAGGAAGAGACACACTTGTTGACCTTGTCCATTGCAATGGAGATGAAAAAGGAACCACTTTCATCATTTGAATATCCATTACATCCCTGTGAGACAGCGGCACAGGTGAAAATCAGTACACATTTAACGAAAAATCAGAAAGAGAGAGTGCAACAGGTTCTAGATAATCATACAGAGGTGTTAACAGACCGACCGGGGCATACAAACTTATTGGAATATGATATGAAGCTGATAGACCCCACACCTGTCTGTATGAAACCCTCTTCGATTCCTTTTGCTAAGGAGAAAGCTTTGAAGGAAGAGATAGACTATTTGTTGAAGGAAGGAATTATTTCACACAGTGAATCTTCGTATAGTTCCAGTGTGGTGCTCTTAAGGAAACCCTCTGGAGAACATAGACTCTGTATAGATTACAGGAGACTGAATGCTATCACAGAAGGACAGGTGGATCCATTGCCGGATACAAATCAGTTGTTTGCCAGGCTAAATAAAGCTAAATATTTCTCAAAAGTGGATCTGAGTAAAGGATACTATCAGATTCCAGTAAAGCCTGAGGTTAGACCATACCTAGCGTTTAGTACCTCAGAGGGACACTATGAGTTTAACAGATTGCCATTTGGATTGAAGAATGCGCCTAGTGTCTTCTCTAGAATGATGCGAAAATTGTTGGATCCTCTAAATAACCCATGCATCACAAATTTCATGGATGATATCCTGATAGCAACAGAAACATTTGAGGAACACATTGACTCTCTGAACATGCTGTTTAATCGACTTAGAGAAGCGAATTTAACAGCCCGACCAACCAAATGTTGTGTTGGATGTAAAGAATTAGAATTCTTGGGACACACAGTCCATCAGGGAAACATGACCCCTGACCCCAAGAATTTAGAGAAACTAAAGAAAGCCCAGAGACCACAAACCAAGAAAGACGTGAGATCCTTTGTCTCATTATGTGGTTTCTACCAAAAGTATATCAAAAACTTTAATTCCATATGTGCACCGTTAACTGATTTGACACGTAAAGGAAATCCAGATCGAATTACATGGACCCCACAATGTGAATTAGCTTACCAGGAATTGAAGGAAAAGCTCACAAGCAAACCTATTTTGAAACTACCTGACTTAAGTCAGGAATTTGTAGTAAGGACTGATGCCAGTAATATTGGGTTAGGTGCAACTCTGCTACAGAAATCAGATGCATTGGATGGGGAGTTAAGCCCAGTGGCATATGCTAGCAGAAAGTTGAATAAAGCTGAAACCAACTACTCAACTAGCGAAAAAGAATGTCTTGCAGTAATATGGGCGATAAAGAAATTCAATATTTATCTGTATGGGAAGGCATTTAAGTTGCAAACGGATCACAAACCCTTGTCGTTTCTAGCACAAGCTAGGCATGAGAACACTAGATTACTCCGTTGGTCATTATTGCTACAGCCATTTGAGTTTAGCATAGAGTATATAAGTGGAAAAACAAATCTGGGAGCGGATTTTTTAAGCCGCCATCCGTGTGATGAGAATCACCGTAAGCCCCAGAAATAATAATAAATTTCTCTATGTGTATATAGAATTATAGACTGACATATAACGTCTGTTTTAAGAGGGGAGAATTTGTCGTGAAACATTCTAAATCCACATATATAAATTAAAAGGTAAATGTAAAGCCTAACACATAAATTCAATAAAAGGGAAAGAAGAATGGTAAAGAACAGTGCTGTCACAATGACTGTACTCGAGATCCCCCTTTTTCTGCTTCGTCTGCATGTTCTCACGCTTTCACGTTTACCAGTAAAGCCTACAGCAGCATACACGCGTTTCAACAAAACAATAAAACGTGTACTGTATTTCTAAGAAAACCTTGAGATAGACACACTGCGTAATGACCTAGATTAATATTCCATTAATTTCATTTTATACACTACGTTAACATAAACGAAAGGACAGATGGACTTAGGATAGAAAGAGAGAGGGCTGAACGGAGGAACGCCGGCAACACTAACACGCGTCTCGCGGTATAAAATTAATGCCACCCCCAACGCGAAAGGCATGAAGCACTAACTTTTTTTCAGATGGACAGTGATAAAAAACAGTACCAATACGAGTTAGGTTTAAAAACATGATTAATGCTTATTAGGAAACATGACATTCTACTGTTTTATGTCTGAAATCCTGACATTAGTCTGACAGAACAGTCGAAAAGGCAGGACAGGTGGCGGTTCTAAACATAAAAAATAAAAAATACACGACTATCCTAGAAAATGCATATTTTGAACGCAGCCACTTAGCTCCATTAAATTTATATATATTTGGGTTCCTTAGGACTTGCTGACAAAGAATATGTTAAGTGTTACGCAAATAGTCTAGGAATTAACAAATTATAGCCAAAAGAAAATAGTGAGGATGTCTGACAGCACCAAATCATAATCGCACAGTGGCATGTTTTGAAACCACCATTTTACGGGAAATAGGCCACCATGTTAAATCCGATTTGATTGGAGGGAATGATATGTAAGGCTAAACATGATTAGTCGGATTGCAAATACTATTTTTGGTTGTTAGGGGAAACGTAAGAAGGGTAATTTTTTTCAAAAGCTTTGTAAACATGGTCCTATTGGCTAGACCCGTGGATATAGTCAATTAGGAGCGTCTGTTTAGTGCCACATTTTAAAATAAACTTACTAAGAAACAGTGCGTTGAGATCCAGCTCCTATTTTTCTAAATAAAAGCCTGGGACAGAGGCAGATCGGAATTTGTGCCATAATTCATCGCCAGTCAACGTATTTGTTTATTATTTCCATGAATTGTGGTAAGATTGACATATTTGATATCCTTTTGATGAAAATTGAATGTGAATTGATAATTTATGTCTGTATATGTGTGTGGTTCAGTAGCAAACATGAGGCAAAGCCTAGATACTGCTCCAACCTGAACAAAACTTGTCGGAGAGAAGTATATCTGCATGGGATCGCCAAATAGTACACTGACACCTATCTTATTGACTAGAAGGAAATAATGCTGGAATTGCAGAGGGTAGTAACCCTTATTGAGAAGAATACTGGTGTAAATTGTTTCAGATGAAGCTAGCAGTTGGCCTACCGCTCTGAACTCAGTGTTTGTTATGTATTGTGTTCAGTGTGGAAATAGATTATAAATTAGTTCTGAAGTAGGAGGTACAACCTTCTTGTTTCAGGGACCGTGGTCATAACTTATTGAAGCAGCACCTGGTCTGAGTTTTGCTGAATCCAGAGGCTGATAGCATACCCCTTGGTCCAGATAGCGACTAGTGAGGTGTCTCAAGAACACGGTGAAGCAAGCGAGCAGAGGAGTCTGTTTACTGCCGCCCTCACAGAAGATAAGATTCTGTGGCCAGAGCAGCTCAATTTTATGTGCCCCTCTAAAACTGACAATATAGTAAATAAAGAAGGACAATAAATTGTTTCAATTGACAGGAACTGTGAACTTTTCCCAATACTATTTCCACCATGAGCAAACACTTGAAGTCATGATGACAAATAACCACCAAGCTTGAACAAGCCAGTATTACCTTATAGTACTACATCACAACTTACACACATATGATAATAATAATAAAATATGTCAATACAAAGATCATAACTATAAATTGTGTACATATAACTTGTAATTACATTTGATTGTGATTCCTGGTTCACTGTGTAGTTAAATCAGGATATCTATTATTGAAAGGAATTAATACATATATTTTTAAACTTTAACACTTGACTCATTTAAGATAGTCTTATAGAGTGTTTTATGTGTGTGAGTGTCACAGTGTTGTAAAGTGTTGTGGAATAAATTAAATTGTTTATCTGTCGGTTGTTGTTGTGACTTACACTTCATCATTATCATAACCCTAGACATTCAACGTAGTCACCACAATATTCCAGAATAATTCTTACTGAGATATAAATGTGGTGCTGCTGCAGAGGAGAGAAAACTTCAAGCTGCTGCAGATGAGAGAAAACTTCAAGCTGCTGCAGAGGAGAGAAAACTTCAAGCTGCTGCTGAGGCTGAAATTTGAAAAATGGAACATGAGGAAAGAAAACAGAAGATGGAACTTGATGAAAGACTCGCAACTTTGGAGTTAGGGAAACTGAAATTGGCGAGTACGGGTGCTCAGCAAACAACTTCGCGTACGAGAAAGGAGTTTGTTAATAGGATTAAATTGCCTCATTTCAATCCTTTAAAGGATGACGTAGCAGATTATCTAGATAGATTCCAATTTTTATGCGACACGCATAACATAAAAAAGGAAAAATATGTTGAACAACTGATGGAATTTTTTACAGGTGACACAGTGACTACTCTTATGACAATAGACGAACATGACAGGACTAATTATGATGTTGTCAGAGCAGCATTGCTAAAAAAATACCAACTAAAAGAAGAAGACTATCGTCTTCGTTTTAGGACAATGTTGCCAGAAAATGGAGTAGATTTCTCTGATTTTGTTACAAAAATACGTCGTACATTTACACGATGGGTTGAGTTGTCTCAGACTGAGAAAACATATGAAGGTCTAATGGACTTATTATTGCGAGATAAGGTTTTGTCATCTGTTAATGATTCTTTTCTTGCATTCCTTCATGAGCGTAAGCCTAAAAACTTAAAATTTATGGAGGAATACTGTTGTCAGTATGCCACCGCGCATCCCCATGCTACAGTTAGCAATTCTAAAGTGAAAGAAGGGTTGCCAGCTGCTTCGGCAACACCATATGGCCCTAATTTCAAAAAAAAATTTCAGGGTGCTCAACAAAACTGGAATAGGGGAAGTAATCAGAATTACACTCAGAAGCGGAGTAATCCAACACATGATGGTTCTTCGTCTATGAATTGGAGACAAGATGGTAGTTCTCGTAATTTTAGTGGTAATAATTTGAGACACTTTCGCAAAGGCTATCCAAATAATAACTATTCGAACTTTCGAGGTAATCATTCTCGACGTCAAGATTATGACGATGGTGAATTTAGAAACCGGGATTCAAACCGGAATGATGATTACAATAGGCAATATGATAACAATTACAGGGGAAATGATAGTCGAAATAATTACAGGGGAAATGATAATCGAGGCAGACCTAGATTTAACAAAAAAAGACCTTTCCAACAGGCAAACTCTGCACAACAAGAGTTTGATGGAGCCTGTAATACAGTAAATGATAGTGGTAACTCTAGGGCTATCACTGGTTGTGCTTTCGATTTTGGGAGAGCAACTGAATGCCCCCAATGCTTAACATTGTTCGACTCATCGACTGTATCTACCCTAAGTTGTGGTCACCCTCTTCCTGCTCTACCTGCTACAGTTGCGCATGATGGGAGAGGATCTCTCATCTTACATAAAGGTCTAATAAATGATAGGCTAGTCTCAGTACTTTTCGATTCGGGATGTACTACCGTCGGGGTTAGGGAGTCTCTGATAGATCCTTGCTGTGCCACTGGAAAAACAATCAAATGTGTTACATTTGGTGGTACTATGGAAAGTTATCCTACTGCTATTATTAGGATTGACACTCCCTTCTTCACAGGAGATGTCCATGCATGTCTTCTTCCTAATCCTATTGCGGATCTTATAATCGGTCGTATTCATGGGGTTAAGGAATGCACCCCGCAACAAATTTCTAGTTGGGAGAAAAAAAAACATTCAAACGGTCAATGCAGTGGTGACAAGAGCTCAAGCTCTTAATCCCCCAACTTCATCGGATAATAGTAATGAAGTTGATAGCCAAGACGAGCACTTGGTGATTTCCCATGACTCGTTTGTTAAACGTCAAGAAGAGGATCCTTCTTTGAAGAAATTCTTCCTTCTTGCAAAGAAAGGGGATCCCAATCAAAATACTAATCACAAATCGTATATTACTATGAAGAATGGTATATTGGTACGAATGGTACAACACTCGGACAAGTCTATGCACTCGCAAATTCTTGTGCCTAAGTGTATGAGAGCCTTAATTCTTCAGCATGCACACGATTCTCAGTGTGCTGGACACATGGGGTTTTCCAGAACTAAAACTAGAGTCCTTGCGTCCTTCTTTTGGCCATTCGTGAATAAAGACATCCGAATTTATTGCCGATCTTGCAAAATTTGTCAAGAGGTCAAGTCTAGAGGTCCGAGACATGCTGCTCCTATTCAGGCTGCAGATATTCCGATTCGGCCGTTTCAGAAAATGGCTATAGACATCATTGGTCCGTTCAAGATTAAGTCAGCCAGAGGACACCAATTTATCCTCACTTGCGTGGACATGTGCACGCGTTGGCCAGAGGCTATTCCTCTGAAGAGCATATCAACTGTCGATATCGCTGATGCTCTTTGGCTCATATTTTCTCGTCTGGGATTCCCCGGAGAAATACTGTCGGACCACGGCACTCAGTTAATTTCGGACGTTATGTCTCAGGTAATGGCTACGCTAGACATTAAAAGGTCTCTCAGTAGTATTTATCATCCAATGTCCAATGGATTGGTAGAACGTCTTAACAGGACACTAAAGAACTTACTTGGCAAGATAACGGAGGATCATCCTGAAGATTGGGACAGGGTTTTACCTGCAGTCCTCTTTGCCTATAGAGAGGTTCCCAACGAGCATACAGGGTTTTCTCCTTTCGAACTTGTCTTTGGTGCGCAACCGCGCGGTCCGATGTCCTTGTTACACGATTTGATAACTTCTGATAATATTGACGATGATACACAATCGTCATATGAATATGTCATTGCTCTTAGAGAAAAGATTATCGAATCGTGCAGGTTAGCAACTTCATCTTCCGAATTTGCGAAAGAAAAAGCTAGGCGATTTGCTAACAAGAAAAGACGCCTACGTCAACTTTGTCCTGGAGACAAAGCATATGTCTTACTTCCCTCAAGAGAGAATAGACTTCTCATTTCATGGAAAGGTCCATACACTATAGTCTCCAAAATTTCCGATGTCGACTAATTGTCGATGTGGATGGAAGGCATAAAACCTTCCATATAAATATGCTAACAGAGTTTATTGAACGTCCAGACTATTTGCAGCCTATTTTCCAGGCGATGGACGACTCTCCAGTCCAACATGGTCACATCTCATCCCTGTCCGTTATACAGGATGAGGAAACTATTTTTTCTGACGTTAACTTACCTCTTCCTGCGATTCCACTGAATTCAACGGAATCGTGGAGGGACGTTACAATCTCTTCGAACTTGTCTTTTGAGGAGCAACGTCAAGTATCCTCTACGCTACAATCATATCAGGATGTCCTTACCGACATTCCTGGACACACAGATGTCATAGAACATGACATCATACTTACTGATCGTAATCCGATCAGAGTAAGACCATACCCAATACCTATTCATTTTCAAGCACAAGTCGAGAAAGAATTGGATGAAATGATTCAACTGCAAATAATTGAACCATCCACTTCAGCTTATTCTTCGTCGATAGTTATTGTTCGAAAGAAAGACAATAACATACGTCTTTCCGTTGACTATCGCAAATTAAATCAAGTTACGAAGTTCGATGCTGAACCTATGCCATTATTAGATGATCTACTTATTAGACTTTCTAAAGCTAAATTCTTTACTAAACTAGACTTGTCGAAAGGTTATTGGCAAGTCCCACTGACGGAACACGCCAAACCTCTCACTGCTTTTTCGACACCTAGGGGTCTGTTTCAATGGAATTTTATGCCTTTCGGGCTTATGAACGCCCCAGCGACTTTCGTGCGCATGATGCGACGAATTCTATCAGATCGTGCAGATGTCATCGCATATTTAGACGACATCTGTCTTTTCAGCGATACTTGGGAAGAACACTATTTGGGTCTAAAGGAATTGCTATCTACTCTACGTGAGCATAGTTTGACTGCAAAACCCTCTAAAGCTTTTGTTGGGTTTAGTGAAATTTCCTTCCTAGGTCATCGAGTTGGTCATGGTCTGTTGAAGACAGAGGACCAAAACATTTCGAAAATATTAAATATCTCGGTTCCGAAGACAAAAAAGCAAGTGCGTAGTCTCTTGGGATTGATACAATTCTATGGAAGATTCATTGAGAATCTGTCCTCCATTATGGCACCACTTTCATCGTTATTAAAAAAAAGGTTCTCCTAATATGGTGCGTTGGTCCCAAGAATGCCAATCTTCATTGGATCAGGTTAAGAATTTGTTCTCATCTCATCCTATCTTAAGACTACCAACGATTGATAAGACTTTTGTTCTTCGTAGTGATGCCTCTTCCACTGGGATTGGAGCGGCACTAATGCAGGAATATTCAGGAACTCTGCATCCTGTAATGTATATTTCTAGGAAGCTAAATGCGGCAGAAAGGAATTACTCGGTTTTAGACCGTGAATTGTTGGCTATGGTTTGGTCCATTCTTAAGCTACAAAGGTTCCTTCTGGGCGCGCATTTCTTTATGGAAATCGACCAAAAAGCTCTTACGGCTATGCAAAGTAAGGATTTGAAGAGCTCGAGATCTACTCGTTATGCTTTTGCTCTTCAGCCTTTCCATTTCACGGTGCGAGCTATCCGTGGTTCGGATAATGTGATGGCGGACATATTGTCCAGATGCCCACATGATTCCAGTTAAATCTTGTGTCCTAGTTTTTCCTGATACACTTTCGGACTTAGGTCTGTCCTTAATATCCTAATATGTTGTA
This sequence comes from Oreohelix idahoensis, assembly GCA_024509875.1. Taxonomy (NCBI): domain Eukaryota; kingdom Metazoa; phylum Mollusca; class Gastropoda; order Stylommatophora; family Oreohelicidae; genus Oreohelix; species Oreohelix idahoensis. The sequence continues at coordinate 791,200 of JAMPIV010004886.1, forward strand.
ATACAAATGTATTTGGATGATGTTTAGATAATTTAACAAATTTCATTTTGTCCATCCATCAGTGATATGTTGCTAATATAGCATTGTAATTCATGACATTTGTATATTGCTATAATTATAGTATTTAGTAATGTTTGATATATGATTGGTATTGCCAGCAACTTAGGTTTCTTTAATGGTACCCCCTTAGTTTGTTTGGCTTAAAGGAAATATTTTCTCCTATGTTGGGAGATGATTTGTATCCTCTTCAGACGCTTTGTTTATGCATCTATTGTACCTGATATTAGGTTCATTTTTTGCATGAGCACATAAGTGATACTTGTGCAATCTTGCTCATGGACATATTAAAAAAAAAAATTTCATTTTTTTTTTTTACAGGGGGGTTGTAGTAATATGTTGCTGTCATTTTTGACGGAGTCATCTGTCAAGTTATTTGCTTATGTTTTTATCATAAGAATAATTGTGTCTTTACCTGCGATGTCAGGTTGATTAGGGGTTGTCTTCCCTTGTTTATTCATTCATTGTGTTTGACCTTTAGGGTCAAAGGTAGACAGTTCTGGCGTATGCCCATAGGCAGGGTTTTTTAAGCGGGAGTTGAGTTAGACTTCCGGCAAGCCGTGAAGTGTCCTGGGTTTTTCTGAAGGGACCAAGGGTCCATTGTGTTTTTCGGGGAGAATCTTCGAAGTGACTGCGATGGCAGTTTTCTCCAGTGAATCTCTGTGCGTTTGAATGACAGCAGAGTTTCTTATTATGTTCTGTGGATTCGGTTACAGGTAATACCGACTTTTTCCATTACTATGCTTTCGGTGGCAGAACATGTTAGAAGATTGCCTAGTCTGTGAACTGCAGCTCACCGATCCTCCATTTCAGACCTTATATTTTGTGCTCGAGGTAGCCATCCAAGACTATTAGTCTTTATATTGTCCAGAAATCCAGTGACGAAGATATATTGTGGGAACCGCAGATTGGCAGTATTTATGTCTACAATAAGCATTACTGCAGGGGTGATGGTAACCTGCTTATCAGAAGTACACAGCTGACGTCAAAACGAGGACTGTGTTTTCGGCTAATGTACTACAGCCTAATACAGTGCAATTGGCGGGGAATGCCAAGTTGCACCTATGTGTCAAAGTGATTAAGGTATCTGACGCGTTTAGTCAGTGATACCAGGGCGACGCCACGAACTGTCATTATTGAAGAACATTTTATTGACCATGCACGAATATTCAAATGTTTACCAGCTTGTGGAATGCCTAATGTATACCTATCGATTTCCGGTCAGCATGACCTTGTTACACTGACTGTTCCTATTGATACCATGTGTGTTCTCGTCAATAAATGTTTTGAAACGTGCCTGCAGTGTCCAAGCATCCTTGACTACTGCATGTGAGTGTATGGGTTGCAGGGTCTACATATATACGAGCCTAAACACATTCGCGCCTTCATTTGCACCCACACTCAGTTCATCATACGCTCGCACTACACACCTAACAACATGTATACTGTCTTGGGCCAGTGATCACCTCAACAAGAGAAAAAGACAGTTACACCTTGTAAAAATTGTGAGTAATGCCTCTGCCACATGCTTAGAATCAATCGATGACAGGGCTACCGCCTCTCCCCACATAGAACAAGTGTCCACCAGAGTCAGAATGTAGCAGTTCCTTCTCTTAGTTCGAGTGAGGGGTCCCACAAGATCCACGGCAACTCTCTCAAAGGCTGTTCCCACTATGGGCATTTCCCCCAGAGTTGCTGGTGCAGTCCAATGCTTAGGTGCTACTCGTTGGCACTCTGGACATGATTTTACATATCGTTTGATATCTTCAGTTATCCCTGGCCAGAAATAGTGACAAGCTATACGCTGTCCTGTTGCGCTGACCCCATATGACCACTGAAGGGAATCGCAAGCCCTAGTTCCAACAATTTAGTCCTATATGAGGTGGGAAGGACCAGCTGTCCGTGACCATTGGATTCAGATCCAGCCTTCCTATAAATCAGCTTGTTCTTCATATAAAATTCTCCCTTGCCTGGAGGTGTATGAGATTTGGGCAACTTCTTGAAACACGGCTTGAGTGTCTTGTCCTCCGCCTGTGCCTTCCTCATCTCATCTGGATGAGTATTTATTGGATTATCCTCCTCCTTTTTAGACTGTGATCTGGTCTGCACTGTTGCAAATATCACAGGTCTCTTGGGATTCCCCAAGAAGACATATCTACACCCCAATATCAGAGGGTACATTGGCTCATTTATCACTGCTGCTTTTATGATTCCTTCCAAATATCACGTTTTCACCTTTATCCGAGCGACGGGAAGGGTCATGGTAGCTACATCCTTGGTTGCAGTTTGAATCTCCACTGTTTCTGTGATGTATTGATATGCCTGCACCAGGTGAGAACTCACAACGGAATCATAATCTAAACCTGTATCATATAAACACCTTATGGTGACACCATTACAGATTACATCTTCACACACTGGGGGGTGGTATGGTTCCTGTAGTTCCGCAGGTTTGACCTTTTTTTCCCTCTTTCCAGATGTCATAGCAGCACAATGAGGAGGTTTCCTTCTACAATGGTCAGTGTCATGATTGTTCATCTTACAATTTTTACACCACCTTCTTCCTTGGTTGAAAGATTTTCTTTCATCATATTTCCTTTCATCGAATTGTGGGGTTTTATTTTTATTGTCATACCGTGGCCTATCAAACTGGTGCTTACCTTTATTTTGATCTCTAGGATCAAATTTATTAAAGTTCTGTGGTGCCTTAAAATTATCTACCTGTTTCTTTTTATTACCTGATACCTCTGCCTGAGCTGCTTGATACCTTTCTGCAACATTTAGTAACTCACCCAGTCTCTCTGCACCTTGTTCCATGAGAAACTTTCTCAGGTCTGGAGCCATGGACTCTCTTAATTGTTCTATAAGGATCATTTCCTTAAGATCTTGGGTTTTCCCCAGAGAAGTCCATTTCTCCAAGTATGTCTCTAACCGTGCAGAGAACTGGTGATAGGTTTCACCTGACAGTAGTTTAGCATTCCTAAATTTTTTTCTATAAAATTCTCCATTCTTTTCATATGTTAACAAAAGAGCCTGCTTTAGCATGTCATAATTTTCTTGATCACCTCTGCTCATTTTGGCAAAAACCTCATAAGCTGCACCACGAAGTCCTTGAGATAACTTTAAGCTCCACCTTTCTCTCTCTAACCCATACGTGGTAGCTAATAGTTCATACCTATTTAGATAGCTCTCAATATCATCGTCTTTCTCAACAAAATGATCTAAATGAAAGTTCATAGCTGAGGTTGAGGCTCCCTGACTAGCTGTAGCATTTTCAGGAGCATGGCCTTGAAACTCAAACTCCCTTAGTCGTAACTCATGTTCCCTTTGTAATCTCTTATCCTCTTTTTCTGCTTCCCTCTCTGCAGTCAATCTTCTTTCTTCTGCTTCCCTTTCAGCCTTTTTCTCTTCCAACTGGAGCCTCTTAATCTCCCTATCTGCCTCCAATGCTTTAGCCTCTTTGTCAGCCTCAATCTGCAGCCTCTTAGCCTCAGCCTCTAATTGTAACTTCTTAATTTCCTTTTCAGCCTCTAACTTTCTTTCAGCCTCTTTTTCTAATCTTTCCGATTCTAATTTTCTTTCGGCCTCTTTTTCTAATCTTCTTTCTTCACGTTCAATATATTTGTCACATTCCGTAGTGACATAGGCAATCATAACTTGCCCGTCCATTCCTAACTCTTTCGCAGCCTGCATAGCAGCAGATCGAAATTTTGCCAGGTCGGCCATTTTCTACAAGGCAAATGTAAACAATATCTAACTAAACAATTCAATCTCTAAATAATATCTAAGGACAACCACAGGCACTGAGAGCTCAACCTTATTTATTTTCACCCAAGGATACCTTTTAAATTTTTTATTATTCCCAATATATATAATAGGAGAAAGTTCAATATCCCGGGATCGAGACCCCAATATATGTGGTAAAGTGGGATGATATAAATATTTATATGGGACTTAGTGTACTGACTGAGATCAGCTGTGAAGGTATCTGTATCTAATAAGTGTGGTGTATTACAGATGACCTTACTTGCTACCACATTTATACCTCAGTCAGAATTATTCTGGAATATTGTGATGACTACGTTAAATGTCTAGGGTTATGATAATGATGAAGTGTAAGTCACAACAACAACAGACAGATAAACAATTTAATTTATTCCACAACACTTTACAACACTGTGACACTCACACACATATAACACTCTATAAGACTATCTTAAATGAGTCAAGTATTAAAGTTTAAAAATATATGTATTAATTCCTTTCAATAATAGATATCCTGATTCAACTACACAGTGAACCAGGAATCGCGATCAAATGTAATTACGAGTTGTATGTACACACTTTATAGATATGATCTTTGTATTGACATATTTTATTATTATTATTCTATGTGTGTAAGTTGTGAAGTAGTACTATGAGGTAATACTGGCTTTTTCAAGCTAGGTTGTTGTTTGTCATCATGACTTCAAGTGTTTGCTTATGGTGGAAATAGTATTGGGAAAAGTTCACAGTTCCTGTCATTTGAAACAATTTATTGTCCCTCTTTATTTAATATATTGTCAATTTTAGAGGGGGCACATAGGATTGAGCTGCTCTGGCCACAGAATCTTATCTTCTGTGATGGCGGCAGGAAACAGTCTCCTCTGCTCGCTTGCTTCACTGTGTTCTTGAGACACCTCACTGGTTGCTATCTGGACCAAGGGGTATGCTATCAGCCTCTGGATTCAGCAAAACTCAGACCAGGTGCTGCTTCAATAAGTTATGACCACGGTCCCTGAAACAAGAAGGTTGTACCTCCTACTTCAGAACTAATTTATAATCTATTTCCACACTGAACACAATACATAACAAACACTGAGTTCAGAGCGGTAGGCCAACTGCTAGCTTCATCTGAAACAATTTACACCAGTATTCTTCTCCCTAAGGGTTACTACTCTCTGCAATTCCAGCATTATTTCCTTCTAGTCAATAAGATAGGTGTCAGTGTACTATTTGGCGATCCCATGCAGATATACTTCTCTCCGACAAGTTTTGTTCAGGTTGGAGCAGTATCTAGGCTTTGCCTCATGTTTGCTACTGAACCACACACATATACAGCATAAATTATCAATTCACATTCAATTTTCATCAAAAAGATATCAAATATGTCAATCTTACCACAATTCATGGAAATAATAAACAAATACGTTGACTGGCGATGAATTATGGCACAAATTCCGATCTGCCTCTGTCCCAGGCTTTTATTTAGAAAAATATGAGCTGGATCTCAACGCACTGTTTCTTAGTAAGTTTATTTTAAAATGTGGCACTGAACAGACGCTCCTAATTGACTATATCCACGGGTCTAGCCAATAGGACCATGTTTACGAAAGCTTTTGAAAAAATTTACCCTTCTTACGTTTCCCCTAACAACCAAAAATAGTATTTGCAGTCCGACTAATCATGTTTCGCCTTACATATACTTCTAGCCAATCAAATAGGATTTAACTTGTTGGCCTATTTCCCGTAAAATAGTGGTTTCAAAACATGCCACTGTGCGATTATGATTTGGTGCTGTCAGACACCCTCACTATTTTCTTTTGGCTATAATTTGTTAATTCCTAGACTATTTGCGTAACACTTAACATATTCTTTGTCAGCAAGTCCTAAGGAACCCAAATATATAAATTTAATGGGGCTAAGTGGCTGCGTTCAAAACATGCATTTTCTTCTACATCCCGTTCACTTCGATACGATGTGGTGTCTCGGTACTGTCAGGCTTTCAGACATAAAACAGTATAATGTCATGTTTACTAATAAGCATTAAACAGGTTTTTAAACCTAACCCTCGTATTTGTAGTGTTTTTTATCACTGTCTATTTGAAAAAAAAGTTAGTGCTTCATGCCTTACGCTTGGGGTGGCATTAATTTTATATCGCGAGACGCGTGTTAGTGTTGCCGGAGTTCCTCCGTTCAGCCCTCTCTCTTTCTATCCTAAGTCCATCTGTCCTTTCGTTTATGTTAACGTAGTGTATAAAATGAAATTAATGGAATATTAATCTAGGTCATTACGCAGTGTGTCTATCTCAAGGTTTTCTTAGAAATACAGTACACGTTTTATTGTTTTGTTGAAACGCGTGTATGCTGCTGTAGGCTTTACTAGTAAACGTGAAAGCGTGAGAACATGCAGACGAAGCAGAAAAAGGGGGATCTCGAGTACAGTCATTGTGACAGCACTGTTCTTTACCATTCTTCTTTCCCTTTTATTGAATTTATGTGTTAATCTTTACATTTACCTTTTAATTTATATATGTGGATTTAGAATGTTTCACGACAGATGCTCTCGAAGCTAGCTTGTCAACTCTCTTATTTCCGCGTACTCCGGTATGACCAGAACAGTGGATCCACACCAATTCCTGAAGATTCGAGACTTCTATTGATGTTCTCCATTCATGACGGTACCATCCATTTTGAGCCTTTCAAAACATGAACTGTGAGTCTGGAACAATAACTGCTCTAGTTGATGGCGTTTCAGTCAAGCTGCTGTAAAACTGGTAATGAATATAAGTATATAAACCAATAAAACAGTATTGAATCAGTTCTACAAATTAACGGTTCACGTGAAACAAGGGACGTTTCGGGTTTTACCCTTCATCAGCCACAGTTACAAACAGGTGACAAGGACAAGAATTACATATAGATACTACAAAAACATACGATAATGAGAAACATACAGAAAATGAGCGATACAAGCAGATGGAAAAAATAAACAACCACAGTGATGAGCGAAAAATGAACAATATTAATACAAGAAAATCGTAATACCTGAAAGAAATACCGAAACAAGAAAGTAAATAATCAACGAAACAAAAAAAGAATGAACAAAACTATCGAACAAGTAAAAGGTAACTTAGCTAGATCCGAAGATACTGTGAATAAAACACTGAGGCACTTTATCAAAGAAATCCCGTATCAAAGGAAATGACGTATAAGATCGCGACAATAAGATACGAAACGAACCAAAACAAAAACATAAGAAGATAGATCGGAAAAAACAACGAATAACGAAGAATGAAAAAGAGAGAAAAACCACCAGAATTTATGCAAAATGATGTTGGATATTAAGCCCTTTTGGAGTTAAACAGCCCATTTGAAAAATAAGAAGATTCTCCAACGAAAAGCGAGTCCGGTCATCACCGACACATGAAAGGAGGGCAGTAACATGAATATCGGAATTACCTGAATAGTCAGGCCTATTGAAATGAAGGGCCACCGGTAAATGTTTGTCGTGATAGATGTCATTTAAGTGCTCACGAAACCTGTCTGCCAAACGTCTGCCAGTTTCACCAATATAGGTAATGCCACACCTCTTGCAGATGATAGCATAAATAAGGTTTCTGGATTCGCACGTGAAAGACTCTCTAATGACAAATTTTCCTTTCGGAAAAGTGACTGTCTGAGTTTGGAGTACAAACGGACAGCTCTTACATATCCAGCGTTGGCACGGTTTAGTACCAAATTATGAAGGGCCAGTATGTCTCAAGCGACTGTGTACAAGAATATCCCTAAAATTCCTATCCCTACGATATTCCACCAAAGGTGTATCACGAAACAACTCTCTTGTGTCAGTATCAGAGTGGAGAATAAGCAGATGTCGAAACAGAATTCTCTTCACCGCCAGACAGTGCGGATGGAAAGATAGAACCAGTTTGAGTGTCAGATTGGACAGAAGGTTTAGTAGCGAGTGCCATCTGACGAGTGACGCGTGTGATACGATTAAGAGCATTAGATAAAACATGTTCTGGATAAAGACGTCGGCGAAAGAACTCGAGCATCTCTTGAGCTCGCTGATGGAAATCATCGTCATCGTGACATAACCGATGCAAGCGAAGAAGTTGAGAAAAGGGAATGGAATTTTTACAACTAAGAGGATCGATTTTCTTGTATTATTATTGTTCATTTTTCGCTCATCACTGTGGTTGTTTATTTTTTCCATCTGCTTGTATCGCTCATTTTCTGTATGTTTCTCATTATCGTATGTTTTTGTAGTATCTATATGTAATTCTTGTCCTTGTCACCTGTTTGTAACTGTGGCTGATGAAGGGTAAAACCCGAAACGTCCCTTGTTTCACGTGAACCGTTAATTTGTAGAACTGATTCAATACTGTTTTATTGGTTTATATACTTATATTCTAGTGTCTGTAGCTTAGTCTACTTAAACATTCTTTGTTTGTCTATTAACGGAGTACCAAGTTATCAGTGTATACTTTGCATCACCATCCCCAGCATGATAATTTATCTGTTGACTAATTGTCAGCTCTCTTTTCCTATTGTCCCACGCTCAGCACTCCCTGCCATGGCTGATGATGACTTGCTGGTAGTTTGTCCAGCTCTCGCCTGACTTACTCTACTTGTACCTCTAGGATATATTTTCACACTGGGAAGATGCGTAAGGGCTTACAGAGGCACATGCTCAAATGTAAATGATCATGTAGTCTGATTTATATAATTTATGTTCATTAGAATACATTAAAGTGTTTAAGTGAGAGGGTGAATTCATTAATCATAAGTGACATCGTGATCTGGCCTAGAGTTGTGGTCTATGCAACTTGATCTGGCCTAGATTTATGGTCTATGAAACTTGAAATATTGAAGAACAAGTTCAACCAGTCATGAATGACGTCTCGGACTATCCTATATATAATATCCCAGCCTTTTCTGGCTGTACGTAACGCTTCCTAAGATAGTAACACGCAACAAAGTAAAGTGCGCAAAATACAGTGTGCATGCGCCATGTTAACAGCGTGCATGTTCAGACTTTGTTTTAAAAACCTAGGATGTAAAACAACTATTTTGGTTGTTTAATACTCTCCCGAAAATGGTAACGCTCGACAAAGAAAAGTGTGCAAAGGTTGGTGTGCATGCGCAATGTGAACGGCGTGCATGTTCAGACTTTGTACAAAATTATTTTACTACTATAATTATTAACAGGAATGCGCGTACAATGATTTAAGTTTCACGCTTTTGTTAGAATAAAATCAACTGGTATTTTCCTAATGATCGGCTACCACGACAAGTATGGGGAATTAAGAGACTTCACTATACTAGGTCCAGCATCGAGAGGTGTGGTGACCGTTTCCCTTCTTCGCTGCCTTCCCTAACTCAAGAACAAAGTCATGTGCCCATTTACAGCTGGGTAAACTGAACCGTAATGATACTGTGAATCGAACCAGGCACCTTTGCTGCGAGAGACCAGCGCTCTAACCACTCTACCAATCGGACGCTCCAGAACTAACGTAGCGACTTTTAATAGCGGGCAAACAGTCGTGTTCTATATCACTTAGACTTTAACAATATTTTCTTGATCGAGCCAGTTTTCTCTCACGGACAGCTGTACGTCGCATTGTCTCGATCAAGAAATCACAACAAAGCAAAATTAGAAATCTGCGTACTCTTCTGGTGAACAATCGGGTATTCACACATAACATTATTTTTCACAAGTATATGAATAAGTAAAATTGCCGTTAAGTATTGGTGCTTTTGGATTTAATTCCCATCTTATGACGGGCTTTTACACTAGTATGTAAATAAAGAAGAACAGACATAATGTGATTTTCGCATAGGCTGAAGTTAGTTATTTGCTTTGGATTATTTTTTTATTCCCGTATTATAGTCTAAGTGAAACGTACTGTAGAGAACAATAAAATAAAAAAAAACCATTCCCTTATCGGGAAAATACGGAAAAGGCGCGCATAACTCTTGAAAACTAAATTAAACATGCATTAAAAGATTGTCTTTGTTTCGTGGGTCTGGAGGGGGGCGTTTGACGGGGTCCCCTGGAGCGGACTTTGGGACTGTTTGGCAGGGGGGAATGTTCCAGCGCCTCTGGTTCATGCTATGCAGAGCTTCTGCGGGTCTTGCGGGGATTGTGTGAGGACGGCGGACCGTGGGTCAGGGGGGTTCGGGGCCGCCGCTGGTGTGGGACAGGGTGATATCCTGTCACCTTACCTCTTCATGCTCCTTGTGGACGATGTCGTCGGGGCATGTGGGGAGAGGACGGGAGAGTGTTCGGTGGGGTGCTGGAGGATGGGGCGGGTCTGTGTTTCGGAGCTCGCGTTTGCTGATGGTGTTGCCCTGATTGCTAGGTCAGAGGCGCGTCTCCGGTCCGGCATGCGGGTCTGGAAAGGGGGGGGAGCTGGGGGAGGAGAGGGATGGTCGTAGGCAGCTCTAAAACGAGATCCATGGTGATGTCGCGAGAGGAGGGGGTACATCGGATTGGGCTGGGGGAGCGGGTCCTGGAGCAGGTCGACCACTTTAAGTGCCTCGGAGCTATTGTGGACCGAGGGGAAGGCGTCGGAGAAGAGTTAGCCACTCGGGGGGCGGCGGCTGGGAGACTTTTTCAGGCCGTGGATCGAGGGTTCCTCGGCGGGAGAGAGGTTGGTGGGGAAGCGGGGATTGCTGTGTGCCGCTCCGCCTGTGTCCCAGTCTTGACGTATGGATGCGAGTCGTGGGCAGTGTCTACGGCCCATAAAGGCAGGGTCCGAACCTCGGAGGTGAGGTATCTGGGGAGGGTGGTTGGAGTAGCGGGAGGAGACGTGGTACGCAGCCAGACGATACGTCAGGGCCTTACGTCCTACCCCCTACGGACCCAGGTGGAGCGGTCCCAATTGGGATGGTTTGGCCATGTCTGCGGGGTGGGAGAGGATCGGGTGCCACGACAGGCGTGGGAAGCGGGGAGCCAGGGATCCAGACCCCGAGGACGACCCAGAGTCCGCTGGGAGGACAACATTAGACAATCTTTGAAGGACCGAGGACTAGAATGGAACCAGGCCAGGAGGAAGACAGCCGATGGGATAGTCTGGCGCTCTCTCTTCCAAACCTCTACACCTCACGGTAGAAGGGGAAAGACTAAGTAAGTAAGTAGTAAAAGATTCCAATGCTTTGTAATATCGTTATTTTGCATTTTCGGGACAATAGGAAACGGCACGCACTGCACCGGAAATGTATATTGAACATCCATGAAAAGAGACCGTAGGATTCTCCGTTTTTCTCTAAAGTACATTGACCAAAGTACATTGACCGTATGCCAGGATACGTTTGACTACAGATATCCAATAAGGTTAATGTGGACGGGAAAGTAATGAAATGATCACAGCAGAATTAGCGCCGTCACCAGAGCAATATTTTGAGTTGAACTTATTCTAAGATTGTATCCTTCTCTGGTACACTGACGGTGGGGATGAACAAGATTATATAGCGTGAACAAGATTAGATAGCGTGAACAAGATTAGATAGCGTGAACAAGATTAGATAGCGTGAACAAGATTAGATAGCGTGAACAAGATTAGATAGCGTGAACAAGATTAGATAGCGTGAAGACTTCACTCCGCTCCAGCAGTATCTGCTATAGGACTACCTTTGTCTTTTAAAGTCTAATGAGGATAAAGAAATAAACAGTAAACATTGTTGTGCAACCCTAGAACTGAGTTGCTTGTAAGCTTCCTTCGCTTTACTTGCTGACACCATACCACATGAAATATTTGATTCCTATTGTTGTTCTGCACCACACAGAAGCAAAGAAATTACGCAGCTATCGTATATTTTTAAATTTAGTGTTTTTAACTGCACTGGAAAGATTTCTATATGTTGTTTAGATTGGCAAAGGCTATTATAGGATTATTCGACTCCAGAAGGAAAGTAAAAGTGAGGCCAGTCAAAATGTACAAGGCGAAGAACTGTGGAGGCTCAGATGCAAAGCATGAACTAGACCTGGGGCACCACACGAGGGTTTGGCTGCCAACCGAGCAAAGTGGAGACAGTGTCACGGGTTGCCTCCCCTTAGCTCTGCAGTAGTGGTTCAACAGTGGCCAAAACTCAAGAGTAACTAATGTAGGTCTTCAAAGGTGTCTAACTTCGCACACGATTACTCTTGGCAGAGCTGTAGATAGAAGGATAATGATGCTTCTACCTCAAGGGTGATATCACAAGATAGTCAGAAAAGCGAGAACAGTGCTGCATGAGGCTGAACAAATGTTAACTCTAGTATCTGCCATCAACTTTTGTGAAGGATAGGGCTTCCTTATAATTCTTTACCTCGTTCAAGCCTCCAGCTGAGTTAAGTCAGCGAAATTCCTCTTATTATTATATAGCTCTGTTTAAGTGTATTTAAGAAATGGTCTGAGGCATACGATTGTAGGACATTCAAAATGATTAAATCAGCTTCAGATTTGTCTTTATACAAGTAACAAATTTAATAATCAATTATAGTTAACAGTTTAAAAAAATGAATAATTCTTTAACAAACAATAATCATCATCGATTGATGTTATGGAGTATTGGTTAACAGTTCACTTGGCAGCTTTTTTGTTTCTACTTAGCTACTAATGAGGTTCTCTGTTATGCTCGAGCTGATGTTTGGGTCTTTGCTGAAAGATGACTGGATCACACTCGTCACTGGTCAAGTTTGAAAGTTGTAGCACGTTCCAAGAAGTGTAGGGAGTAACTACCAAGATGGCCCTGTGTCTCTAAGACCCGTCTGATGATGATGTCTAGCGTCGACTTTAGGCCACTTATAACCTCACTTGTTCCAGAGATAGTACCTTCAACTGGTACCACCAACTAGTGTCACAAAAGAAGAGAAACAAATACCCTCTGAGTATTGAGTTTCTCGACACATACTTATGTGCCCCCCTCTTTTCATTTCACCTTCTCATCTACCTCAGAACTTTTACCCTCGCTGAGAATTAATATAATCCAATTGAGCGGAAAAATATTCATTAAATTTGGTGTGAATAGATTTATATTTACCTTTGCATTGGTTGAAAAGGTTAAAAATATAAATTAAATATGTTTACATTTACATCTAAACTGGTTGAAAATGTTAATAATATAGATTATGTACATAATTTCTTTCATTAATTCACTCCCTGCTCCATTGGAACTTGGGACTACCTCTGCCTTTGGTTCTCTGTAAGAAACTCGCAATAAAGCAGTCACCAGCCCTGGCAGTGGTGGATCATGATATCATCATTCTATATGAGGTTGCCAGCCTCAAATTACTTGGACATCCACTAGCAATTTCCCCATATTAATATTCAATATATACAAATTAGTTCACATGTTAATACTGCAAAATATAGAATTTAAAATCTACAACTTACGCCAATCTTTAGGCTCACAGACTGCTGGCTCAGAGAAATAGTTTAAGGCAGCTTGACGATGCCTCTTACACGTGGTCTGGGGTGTTGTTATTTTAGCAAGAAGTTCCCACTTTGATTTTGTGTTACAGTTTTCTCAGAGTTTTCCTGGGCTAAGTCCTCAAGATGCTCAAACAAGGTCCGGTCTGGTAAATGAAATCTGCTGCTATTCTTAACTCTGACGAGTGGTGAATTTTCACAGTGTTCTAAACTGACTAAAGTGTCAGGTTATATTACACTTCGCTTCCCTCTCAGTACTTTGTTACGATTTAGGTGGGGTCAAATCAGGAATTGTGTTCTTCATTTCTTTCGAATGCCTCCAATCGTCTCAAAACCTGGGTGTCTTGGTGGGTTAATTCAAAATATTTCCACTAGGAAATTTCTGTGCGTTAATGCAAAGGTCATGTCTTCCAAATATGGAAGTGAGATTTCCGTACTTTTCTCGTCAATGATTACAAATAACTTCTTACTTTTATCTCAAGTAATATTCTTCTTCTTCTTCCGTCCTTAGCCACCGACCATCTAAGCAGTCAGTGGCCATTACGCCTAGTGGCGTCTTAGGGCAACAGCAGATAGGTTTTCTTTGCCATTGTTTCCCATCACGCCTATTGGCGTCTTTAGAGCAACGGCAAATCAATCCATTTGCTGTTGTTTCCGTAATCGAAGTGACTGGCAAACGGGTGATCAGCCCGTTGAATATCCAATACCATAATTCCCGCCGTAACGTACTTCGGTCGGTCGGTCTGTCACACTTTGCACACGTCATTTGCACACTTTTTTCTATTTCAGAGAGAGTGCATTAGACAATAATTGTATTGTTTCCCCTTATATGTACTCTCGCGATAATAGCAAAGTGTGACGGTGTGCATTAAATCAACAGACAATCAAGATAATCTTCTGTCCAGTTTCATTCGGGAAACGAATTTAACTCATCATTTTTCTTAAAAAATAATCTTAAAATGTAAGTTTCTGATTGTTTCTTCAAGACAAAGTTTTAATTTAAAGTATTGCAAACTTATTATTATGGATCAGAATGATAAGATGGCTAAAAGGAAGAGACGATCGCGTCATTCACAGCGAGCAAGCGAGACTATAGAAGAAGCAGCAATGTAAATACGTGTAACAGAAACAACACACTATAATTAAAAACCTGCCGACTTTGGCAGAATGTTGCTAGTCTTTGTAATAATTCTGCCGGAAGCTTATTACAACATTCCGACTGTCAAGTGCGTGTCTGTAATCTATCCACAAGCGGATGATTTATCGCCCGGCACGTCTTAGGTAAACACAACGCTCGGTCAATATACGAACTGACCGGCCCATCTGGGTTTTTACCAGTGCCTAGTCTTAGCAAAGCCGAGAAGCTTAAAGCAACATGACAAATTATCACCGAAGGGAGTGTACAATTGATTACAAAATAGCTAATATCTGCTTGATAGCAGAGAAAGAAATGTGCCGACCACGGAAATTTCACGTAATCAGTACGCACAACAAATGTAACTGGATAGGCCTGAGAGGACAAGAGATGGACCCAAAATGTATGTGACAGACAGTTTACTGCTGCCCTACAAGACGCCGCTAGCCATGATCGTCACTGATTGCTTTGTCAGTCAGCGGCCAAGGACCAAAGAAAAGATCAAGACTATTATTATTATTATCTCTTATAATATTATAATGACTACAACCTACAAAAGCCAGATCAAACCTCAGAAATGAAGTATCTAGAAAGGTGGTTGAAGTAACAATAAGAGACATGGTCCACAACCAGAGCTAAAAATCCAACCCCTGCAGACCCAAGTAGAACAGTTCCAGCTAAGATGGTTTGGCCATGTCTGCAGAATGGGAGAAGATCGGCTACCACTACAAGTATGGGAAACTAAGAGCCAGGAATCGAGACCTCCAGGACGACCCAGAGTTCGCTGGGAGGACAACATTAGACAATCTTTGAAGGACCGAGGACTAGAATGGAACCAGGCCAGGAGGAAGACAGCCGGATAGGATAGTTTGGCGCTCTCTCTTCCAAACCTCTATACCTCACGGTAGAAGAGGAACGACTAAGTAAATAAGTAAGTTATGACATTACATTTTGATTTCCAAACATAATAGTAGCCAGTTCGTGTCAGAATTGTGAAATGAAGTTCAAGTCTGTCACTAATGTCAAAACTGTTATTTGCACGTGACTTGTGCTACCACTTGTTTGTACAGTATTTAGTCTAGATTGCTGAACCCTGGCAACTTCATCGTGTAAAACTATCACAGTAAACGCCGCTCACTGTAAGAGCATTTTACTGCTTGGTGTAAGAGCATTTAACTGTTTGGTGTAAGAGCATTTAACTGTTTGGTGTAAGAGCATTTAATTGTTTGGTGTAAGAGCATTTAACTGCTTTTTGTAAGAGCATTTAACTGCTTGGTGTAAGAGCATTTAACTGTTTGGTGTAAGAGCATTTAACTGCTTGGTGTAAGAGCATTTAACTCCTTGGTGTAAGAGCATTTAACTGTTTGGTGTAAGAGCATTTAACTGTTTGGTGTAAGAGCATTTAACTCCTTGGTGTAAGAGCATTTAACTGTTTAGTGTAAGAGCATTTAACTGTTTGGTGTAAGAGCTTTTAACTCCTTGGTGTAAGAGCATTTAACTGTTTAGTGTAAGAGCATTTAACTGTTTGATGTAAGCTTCCTGAAAGGAAACCAGCTGCAGTGTTAGTTCAATGCACCGTAAGGAGCATAAAGGAAATTGATTTTTTTGCCTAATTACGAGGTTTATTTTTGTGTGCATGCACATTAAATATATAAACTGGCGAATACGTGTACTGTCTTTTTCGCCATATGATTATTGCTTGTGATTATTTCTTTTTCCTTTTTTACCTTCCATCTTTGAATTCTATTAAGTTTTGTTTATTAAGTTTGAATTTTATTATGTTAAACGACCTGAACATCGAGGAAAACTGGCTCATAAACAATATCATGTCCCGTAAACTGAAATACTTTGGCCACATTAAACGTCATAGTGGTGTAGAAAGAGCAATGATGGAGGGTATGGTACCTGAAAGGCGAAGCAGGGGCCGACCAAGACGACGGTGGACACAAGACATTGAAGACACCTTGAACACGACAATGGAGGAGGCGGGAAGGCTGGCTAGAGATCGAGAGTCTTTAAGGCGGGCTGTGATGAGAGCGACGTTCTGCAAAGGACATGCTACATGATGATAAACGTATTAGAATTTTTTTAACTGGTTGGTTTCTGTGGGCGCAAGGGGAGAAAATAGAAATGATAGAACCATAGCTCCCTTATATATATATATATATATATATATATATATATATATATATATATATATATATATATATATATATATATATATATATATATATATATATATATATATATATATATATATTCTTCTTATCTTCTTATATATATATCAAAGCATATGGCCATATATATATATATAGGGCAACATATATAGGTTTTTTTTATTTATATATGTTTATATATATATATATATTTAGGGCAACGGCAAATCAATCCATCTATATATAATCCGAATACTAAAATATCAGCCCGTTGGTGCCTTATTAACTTATTTCTTCATTTTCCTCACTCATCGCCCTAATATATATATATATATATATATATATATATATATATATATATATGTTTAAACAAACGACTAATGTGAGTTTGGTTATGACGATGGCAACTTTATCATGCAAAACAAAGTGCTACAGAAGCCACACCCGAGAACTACACGGGGTGCTCCTACTCTTAGGTAACTAATAAAAAAGGAGAACGAAGTGGGTCTTCATTTATTATTTGTGTGGGACATCTAAGAATAAAGCATTTAAAAACAACAGACCTAAGGACAATAAACACAGAGTTCTTCTAATAGTATATACCAATTTTTTAAATTTTTTTTAAAAATAAATTTTGCCTCATTTTTCATTCAACCTAGAAACAGGGTCCGTCGGTTTTATAAGGGCGCTTGTCCAAATATAAAATACTTTTTGGTCATAACAAATGTCACGAAAGGTTTGAGATGTTATAAAATTGTAAGTTATCCTGGACAAAAAGATGTATCAGATGATACCAGGATAGTGCCAGGTAAGAGACTGGTCTTACAAGAAATACCCTCTTTTCTGGAAAAGAATAAGGGTGTATTGACATCAAAGGTAGAATCCAGCTGAATAAACTTCCAGGCTTTGAAAGGCTATGTCCTGAAAATCTATTTGCCCCTTTCGAAGATTCTCCTTTGGTATTATGTGTTGTTTATGTTGACAAGTTGTTCTAGGGGTATATAATATAGTCTATCTATCAATCTAAATTAAATATCAAACAAAACTTGAAACTTTAATTCAAATAATTCAGCAAGTCTGTTGATATTTATGTATTTACAATTTATTTACCTAACCCTGTTCTCTTTTGGTTAGGTAACTTAGGAAAACTCAAAGGTACTCGTATTTACAGCTTGAAATAAATAAGCATAGAAACTTAAATTTATAAAACATAATCTTGTATTGAAGTTTCTATTGTCTTCCACACTGATGAATAATTTTAAATTTAATACAATGTAAATGAGTTTGACTGTGAGGATAGAGTGGATTTATATTGTCCTTAAACTCATCCTCCACTGAAATGTTAGTAATATATTTATGTTTTCTTTTGTGGTGATATCTTTTGTTGAACACGCTGATCAGTGGCTAGATAAGGCCACTTATCTTAAAATCCAGAAAATCCCACACTTTTCTGCCGTGGACGAATACTTCTGTGAATTGCCAGGCAGTGGACAATGGTGTCTGGCTTCAACAACTTCACGAGCTCTCACACCTCAGAGTCCAATCGAGTTATAGGAATCAGATACTTCGGGTAATGTGCAAGGTACAACGTTTACAGGACCAAACCTGAAATTCAAATAATCAGAACCTCTGTATGGTCCAGCACTACTCTGCCTTTACACACAAAGGACATAACATACAGCGGTCAGACATTGTACTAACATATGCACAGGACACTTTACCTTCACCACCCATCATAGTCAGTTCACTGTGACTAAAATTTCCTTATAATTCCTAAGTTGATTCCTTTGTCCATGATTGGCTTCCATACAATGATTTGGAATAGTATAAATTTACAAGTAAAATCTTCATCGATTCATTACAACAATTCCTGTTAATCCTTCCTTAGGTTCCATGATACATGTCATTCCTTTAACAAATACTCTTTCAAATGTATTACCCAACTTACAGTCGTATGTTTGACATCATTTTCAATAAACCTACACCTTTTACAAAGCTGGCTTTCGCCTCTAAAACCAACACATGCTTTGCGGTCGAGCAAGCAACACGTTCGTCCTGGAATATTTTTTAACACAGGCCTTTTTCACTTTCTAACACACGTGGATTAAATCACAGGAATAATACATAAATATGTACATATACAAATATATAGTCATTCTTACCCTCAGGTAAAACACACAGGCTGTTAATGGCTTCTATGGTCTGCGCAACAGATGCGGTTGGCAAAGTTAAAATACGATTACAGTTTACCGCTTCTTTCTGGGCAGCTTGTGGTTTGAATTTGTTAGTGGCGTCAAATAGCCAAGGGCAAGGTCTTTTATAGTCACGCATCCGGCCTCTCGGATGACAGGGTGAGGAAAGGCGTAAAAATTCCCAAATTGAGACAAAATTTCTGCTCTCTGTTCAATGTTTAAAATCTAGTTTTTCAGTTATCTTCCTTATTTATGGGACGGTTTTAGTCTTTTAAAGATGGAATTATACTGTGAATTATTTTGTATCGATCTATCGTATCTATGTATTAGTTAGTTTGCAAAATGCATTTACATGTATGCATGCTTTAACTAGCTAAGTTTGACTTATCCTGATGTAACACAACTCGTTTATTCGATATTTCTATCTTACTATAATATTATTCGATAAAGTATTTACACCTACCTCTAAAATAACATTCCCGTTGATGAATTACATAATCCTTTCCGGTGATACTTCTTTAGTTCTTATGAAATTAAATATTATTGTCCCATCGGTTATACAAAATAGGCCTAGGTTTTAAGCATAGTACGTTTCCTACAACAATGAAAATAAAGGTATGTTTTGATTGGTTATTGTATTAGAGAGTTCCTTACCTAATGGCGTGCGGTATGGTCAGATTTAGAAAACCGTGTTGTGAGACAGACTTAAATCCCGACATCAAATGAAATCGGGGACAACGGGACGCAATATTAGAAAAAAAGGTTAAAACGGTACGTCTGCCTATATGCCGTCTCAGCACAGTATATATATTTTTAAAGTGTATGTCCTTTATTACCATCAAGTGCTCTCCTGCCTGCTAGGCATGGGCTATTATGTATTCCTACAGATCACGACTTTTGATGCTCTCCATCAACTCTGTTGTTGATCTATCCCTATGCTATAGTGTCAAACTGTCAATTATCTTGTCTCCCCGCCGCTATATTTTTTCTTGTTACTACATTTCAAGCGCTGCTCTTCTCATTACATGTCTATACAGAATGTCAGCTGTCTTGTCGATATCCTTTTGATTATATTCCGTTGTTCATTAGCTCTGATCAAGTCTGTCCGTATTTTGGCTCAGTATGTCTGTTTCTGTTTGTCTCAATATATGTGTTTACACAGTGATGTCGTCATTTCGTGGTGTGTGCAAAATGCCTGTATATTGCCTGTTTGGTCTTGTCTCAGTTTGAGAGTCGGCATTATGCCTGTCTGTGCCTTGTCTCAGTTTGAGAGTCTGCATAATGTCTGTCTGTGTCTTGTTTCAGTGTGAGAATCTGCATAATGTCTGTCTGTATCTTGTCTCAGTTTGAGAGTCTGCATAATGTCTATCTGTGTCATGTCTCAGTCTGAGCGTCAGCGTAATGTCTGTGTATTGTCTCATTTTGAGAGTCTTCTTAATGTCTGTCTGTGTATTGTCTCAGTATGTGAGTCTGCATAGTGTCTGTCTGTGTCTTGTCTCAGTTTGAGAGCCTGCAAAGTTTCTTTCTGTGTCCTGTCTCAGTTTGAGAGGCTACATAATGTTTGTCTGTGCCTATTCTCGGTTCGAAAGTTTGCATAGTGTCTCTGTATCTTATTTCAGTTTGAGTGCTCATCCAGTGCCTGCCTATATTTTATCTCTGGGTGCATGGATTGTGTAAATCCTTTTCTTAGTACACGTGTGTATAGTGTCTGCATTTTACCTTAATTTTAGTGTTTTTATAGTGTTTGTATCTTGTGTGTGGGTGTATGTGTACTGTGACTTTTCGAAGCATAGTTTTGTATTTAATGTTTGCATCTTGTCTCAGTTTTTAGTTGTAGCTTTTTGTCTGTCTGTATCGTGCCTCTTTATGTCTGTTATTGTTACTGTTAATCAGAATCGACCTCACTGCACTCCGGGCAAACTCATAGGTGCTCAGTCTCCCTCAGCAAATGTCGAAGAGTATGAATGCTAATTGTACCTGTAGCACGCTGGTTGTACATACGGTGGACGCATCCTCTCTCACGTCCATTTCTGCTTGTCCCATGTTTGATGCCAAACTCCAACAGTCTCAGCCTTGTTGATTCATCCATTACAGTGACATTATCCAGCAGGCGATCATTAGTTGCCCTTAGTATCTCTCCATGTCCAATGTCCCCACTATGGGTGCTCTCGAGGCCAGTCTGTCAGCTCTCTCATTATCACGTACCCCTGCATGATCAGGACAGTAGATCCACACCAGTTATTCAAGACTTGAAGATTCTATTGATGTTTTCCATTCCTGCCGCAGCCATCCGTTCTGAACTTTCCGAAGCATGGCTTGAGAGTCTGACAATATAACTGCCCTGGTTAATGGAGTTTCAGACAGCCACCTCAGTGCCTGCAGTAACTGTCTTCACCTCCATTCTCATGCTGGAAGTTGTTGTCATGTAGGCTCCACTCTGTTCAGTGACGACCCTGCCCTTTATTCTCGCAGAGAAACCCCATCCTGATTTCTCACCACGCACTACAGACCCATCAGTGTACACAATGGCGTCATTATCCCCAGCGTGATCACTTATCAGCTGATTAATCTCCAGCTCTGCTTTTCCATTGCCCAAAGATCTGCGCTCTCTGCTAAGGCTAATGATGACCTGCTGGTATTGTATCCAGTTCTCCCCTGACTTACTCCACTCTTCCCCTTTGGATACATTTTCAACCCTGGTCACCTGACCAATCGCAGCTTCTGCCTGTGCCATCCATGACATCCCCCTCTTTGATTCTTGCTCTTTTGATGTCATCTACATTCTCTCTTTTGTTGGCGGTTACCCACATACAAGCTTTCTCTTCATGTCTGTACTGTGTCTATCTTTTTTCTCTTTTAGAAAATATTTATAGTATGTGTAACTTGTGTGAGTGTATTTATTATATCTATGTGTATTTCATGTCAGTTTTTCTGTCTGTGTCTATAGTGTGTGTATCTTGCCTCTGCATGCATATATTGAGTCTACTTGTTGTGGTAAAGTGGGATGTTATAAATATTTATAGGGGACTTAGTGTACTGACTGAGATCAGCTGTGAAGGTATCTGTATCTAATAAGTGTGGTGTATTACAGATGACCTTACTTGCTACCACATTTATACCTCAGTCAGAATTATTCTGGAATATTGTGATGACTACGTTAAATGTCTAGGGTTATGAAAATGATGAAGTGTAAGTCACAACAACAACAGACAGATAAACAATTTAATTTATTCCACAACACTTTACAACACTGTGACACTCACACACATATAACACTCTATAAGACTATCTTAAATGAGTCAAGTGTAAAGTTTCAAATATATATGTAATAATTCTTTCAATAATGGATATCCTGATTCAACTACACAGTGAACCAGGAATCACAATCAAATGTAATTACAAGTAGTATGTACACAGTTTATAAATATAATCTTTGTATTGACATATTTTATTATTCTTATCCTATGTGTGTAAGTTGTGAAGTAGTAATATGAGGTAATAATGGTTTTGTTTTTCAAGCTAGGTTGTTGTTTGTCATCATGACTTCAAGTGTTTGATTATCTTGGAAATAGTATTGGGAAAAGTTCACAGTTCCTGTCATTTGCAACAGTTTATTGTCCCTCTGTGTTAAATATACTGTCAATTTTTGAGGGGGGGGGGGGCACATAATGTTGAGCTACTCTGGCCACAGAAGCTTATCTTTCGTGATGGCGGCAGGAAAAGACTCCTCTGCTCGATTGCTTCCTGTGTTCTGGAGACACCTCACTGGTCGCTATCTGGACCAAGGAGTATGCTGTCAGCCTCTGGATTCAGCAAAACTCAGACCAGGTGCTGCTTCAATAACTTAGGACCACGGTCCCTGAAACAAGAAGGTTGTACCTCCTACTTCAGATCTAATTTATAATCTATTTCCACACTGAACACAATACATAACAAACACTGAGTTCATAGCGGTAGGCCAACTGCTAGCTTCATCTGAAACAATTTACACCAGTATACTCCTCCCTAATGGTTACTACGCCTCTGCAATTCCAGCATTAGTTCTTTCTAGTCAATAAGATAGGTGTCAGTGTACTATTTGGCAATTCCATGCAGTTTTCTTTTCTCCGACACGTTCTGTTCAGGTTGGAGCCGTATCTAGGCTTTGCCTCATGTTTTCTACTGAACCACACACATATACAGACATAAATTATCAATTTACATTCAATTTTCATTAAAAAGATATCAAATATGTCAAGCTTACCACAATTCATGGAAATAATACACAAATACGTTGACTGGCGATGAATAATGGCACAAATTCCGATCTGCCTCTGTCCCAGACTTTTATTTAGAAAAATATGATCTGGATCTCAACGCACTGTTTCTTAGTAAGTTTATTTTAAAATGTGGCACTGAACTGACGCTCCTAATTGACTATATTGGCGGGTCTAACCAATCGGGCCATGTTTACACAGCTTTTCAAAAAAATTTTACCCTTCTCACGTTTCCCCTAACAACCAAAATTAGTAGTTGTAGTCCGACTAATCGTGTTTAGCCTTACATTTACTTCTATCCAATCAAATAGGATTTTACATGGTGGCCCATTTCCCGTAAAATAGTGGTTTCAAAACATGCCACTGTGCGATTATTATTTGGTGTTGTCTGACACCCTCACTATTTTCTTTTGGCTATAATTTGTTAATTCCTAGACTATTTGCGTAACACTTAACATATTCTTTGTCAGCAAGTCCTAAGAAACCCAAATATATAAATTTAATGGGGCTAAGGGGCTGCGTTCAAAATATGCATTTTCTTCTAGGATAGTCGTGTATTTTTATTTTTATTTTATTTTTATCGATTTAGAACCGCCACCTGTCCTGCCTTTTCGACTGTTCTGTCATACTAATGTCAGGATTTCAGACATAAAACAGTAGAATGTCATGTTTCCCAATACGCATTTTACAGGTTTTTAAACCTAACTCTCGTAGTTAAAGTGTTTTTTATCACTGTGTATTTGAAAAAAGTTAGTGCTTCTGGCCTTACGCTTGGGGTGGCATTAATTATATATCGCGAGACGCGTGTTAGTGTTGCATGCGTTCCTGCTTTCAGCCCTCACTCTCTCTATCCTAATTCCATCTGTCCTTCCGTTTATGTTAACGTAGTGTATAAAATGAAATTAATGGAAGTATTAATTTAGGTCATTACACAGTGTGCCTAGCTCAAGGTTTTCTTAGAAATACAGTACACGTTTTATAGTAGAAAGCGTGTATTGATGCAGTAGGCTTTACTATCAACGTGAAACGTTACAATTTGCAGACGAAGTAGAAAACAAGGGGGATTTTTGTACGCCATTGTGACAGCACTGTACTTTTACCATTTCTCTTTCCTTTTATTGAATTTATGTGTTAGGCTTTACATTTACCTTTTAATTTATATATGTGGATTTAGAATGTTTCACGACAAATTCTCCCCTCTTAAAACAGACATTATATGTCAGTCTATAATTCTATATACACATAGAGAAATTTATTATTATTTCTGGGGCTTACGGTGATTCTCATCACACGGATGGCGGCTTAAAAAATCCGCATCACCGGTTCGCTAATTTTGTTTTTCTCATGGATTAATGCAGGTGGGTCAATTCAAAGTAGGCACGACTCAAGAAATCTGCCCCAGACCTCTGCAATTCAAGAATCCATTTCAGATATGTTACTGTACAGCTGCAAGTGTTACGGCTTGTCTTACTACTGCTTAGCAATCAATATTCACCATTTTTGTTTTTTTTCTCTGAGTCTGCTCAACGACATGTCCAGAGAAGATTAGATGTTCCTCAAATTGTACGTTATGAGGAGTTGATCTATATGGTGATATCTGAGTTGTGGAGTGGATCCAATAATTTTCTCATCATTCTAGAGAAGACACTAGGCGCATTCTTCAATCCAAATGGCAATCTGTTAAACTCATAGTGTCCCTCTGAGGTACTAAAAGCTAGGTATGGTCTAACCTCAGGCTTTACTGGAATCTGATAGTATCCTTTACTCAGATCCACTTTTGAGAAATATTTAGCTTTATTTAGCCTGGCAAACAACTGATTTGTATCCGGCAATGGATCCACCTGTCCTTCTGTAATAGCATTCAGTCTCCTGTAATCTATACAGAGTCTATGTTCTCCAGAGGGTTTCCTTAAGAGCACAACACTGGAACTATACGAAGATTCACTGTGTGAAATAATTCCTTCCTTCAACAAATAGTCTATCTCTTCCTTCAAAGCTTTCTCCTTAGCAAAAGGAATCGAATAGGGTTTCATACAGACAGGTGTGGGGGTCTATCAGTTTCATATCATATTCCAATAAGTTTGTATGCCCCGGTCGGTCTGTGAGCACCTCTGTATGATTATCTAGAACCTGTTGCACTCTCTCTTTCTGATTTTTCGTTAAATGTGTACTGATTTTCACCTGTGCCGCTGTCTCACAGGGATGTAATGGATATTCAAATGATGAAAGTGGTTCCTTTTTCATCTCCATTGCAATGGACAAGGTCAACAAGTGTGTCTCTTCCTGATTTTCTCTTTCCAAATATTTCTTCAGGAGATTCACATGATAGATTTTTTCTTTCCCCTTCTTATCTATCTTATAATTGGTTCTAGACACCTTCTCTAGAACTGTATATGGACCTTGCCATCCATTTTGTAACTTATTCTGACTACCGGGGAGAAGAAGCAGTACCTTCTCTCCCACAGCCAAATCTCTGTCTTTAGCCTTCCTGTTGAAATAGGCAGCATGTTTCTTCCTGGCTTGTCTCAAATTTTCATTGGCAAGTTTCCAGCCAGTTTTTAAACGAGTGGTCAGCTCATTCACATATTGGTATGAGGATGTAATATTTTCCTCTGCCTTTTCATCAGTCCACGTTCTTAACAGCGTTACATATGGACCTTTAATATTGTGGACCTCTTTGTCCATGCATCGGTATGGTCTCTTCCAATCGAAGCGCTATAGTGATGATTTTTCTTCCCAGAATTATCATGCACAAAACGACCGCTACCAATTCTTTGCTTGGGGCTTTCTCCCCACTTAGAATTCTTGATGAGAGATTTCCTCTCTACATCCTCTTCCTCCAGTTTGTTTAAGTCCGATTGAGGGATTTTCGGCTTATCCTGGGGTAAGACATCTTTTTGCACTCTCTGCATAGTGGCCATTGTAAAACAGTTAATTGAAGCTTGTCCGTGAAAAGGGGCTTCCCATTCCACTTGGTCCACTTTATCAAATTTATTTTTCTTTCTATTGTCAGGCCTACGTTTGCCCCGTGGCGTGTCCAGGTCCTGATCAATGTTCCCTCTTGTGGGTGTTCCCTCATGTGCTATGCTACACCTCTCTACAAAATTCTCAATGTCCCACCTTGCCTTGGGCCAATAATAATTGTGAGCCACCTTTTGGATGATGGTACCTATTTTCTCATGGTCCCCATCTTGTTTCACATGTAGGCTCCCTATTAAGTCTGCCCTATATGCCTTTGGAAGAACCAACTGTCCGTGACCATTGGATCTAGTTCCGGCCTTCCTATACATCAACTTGTTTTTCATGTAAAAATCTCCCTTGCCTGGAGTTGTATGACAAGTTGACAATTTCCTGAAACAAGGCTTGAGGGTCTTATCCCCAGCCTGTGCCTTCCTCATCTCTTCTGGAGTGGTATCTATCAGGATATCCTCCTCCTGTCTTGAGGTCGACCTGACCTGAAGGGTGGCCATATACACAGGTTTCCTTCTACAATGGTCAGTGTCATGATTGTCCATCTGACAATTTTTACACCACCTCCTTCCTTGGTTGAAAGATTTTCTTTCATCATATTTCCTTTCATCGAATTGTGGGGTTTTATTTTTATTGTCATACCGTGGCCTATCAAACTGGTGCTTACCTTTGTTTTGATCTCTAGGATCAAATTTATTAAAGTTCTGTGGTGCCTTAAAATTATCTACCTGTTTCTTTTTATTACCTGATACCACTGCCTGAGCTGCTTGATACCTTTCTGCAACATTTAGTAACTCCCCCAGTCTCTCTGCACCTTGTTCCATGAGAAACTTTCTCAGGTCTGGAGCCATGGACTCTCTTAATTGTTCTATAAGGACCATTTCCTTAAGATCTTGGGTTTTCCCCAGAGAAGTCCATTTCTCCAAGTATGTCTCTAACCGAGCAGAGAACTGGTGATAGGTTTCACCTGACAGTAGTTTAGCATTCCTAAATTTTTTCCTATAAAATTCTGCGTTCTTTTCATATCTTAACAAAAGCGCCTGCTTTAGCATGTCATAATTTTCTTGATCACCTCTGCTCATTTTGGCAAAAACTTCATAAGCTGCCCCACGAAGCCCTTGAGATAACTTTAAGCTCCACCTTTCTCTCTCTAACCCATACGTGGTAGCTAATAGTTCATATCTATTTAGATAGCTCTCAATATCATCGTCTTTCTCAACAAAATGATCTAAATGAAAATTCATAGCTGAGGTTGAGGCTCCCTGACTAGCAATAGCATCGGAGGTAAAGGGACTGGCACCATTTTCAGGAGCATGGCCTTGAAACTCAAACACCCTTAGTCGTAACTCATGTTCCCTTTGTAATCTCTTCTCCTCCTTTTCTGCTTCCCTCTCTGCAGCTAATCGCTTGTCTTCCCTTTCTGCAGCCAATCTCTTGTCTTCTCTTTCTGCCTCCAATGCTTTAGCCTCTTTGTCAGCCTCAATCTGCAACCTCTTAGCCTCAGCCTCAATCTGCAACCTCTTAATTTCTTTTTCAGCCTCTAACTTTCTTTCAGCTTCAAATCTTCTTTCCTCACGTTCAATATATTTGTCACATTCAGCAGTGACATAAGCAATCATAATTTGCCCGTCCATTCCTAACTCTTTAGCAGTCTGCACAGCAGCAGATCGAAATTTGGCCAGGTCCGCCATTTTCTAACAGGTAAATGTATATAATGTCTAACTAAACAATACAATCTGTAATTAATTATCCAAGGACAACCACAGGCACTGAGAGCTCAACCTTATTTAATTCCACCCAAGGATACCTTTTAAATTTTTATTATTCCCAATATATATAATAGGAGAAAGTTCAATATCCCGGGAGCGAGACCCCAATATATGTGGTAAAGTGGGATGTTATAAATATTTATAGGAGACTTAGTATACTGACTGAGATCAGCTGTGAAGGTATCTGTATCTAATAAGTGTGGTGTATTACAGATGACCTTACTTGCTACCACATTTATACCTCAGTCAGAATTATTCTGGAATATTGTGATGACTACGTTAAATGTCTAGGGTTATGAAAATGATGAAGTGTAAGTCACAACAACAACAGACAGATAAACAATTTAATTTATTCCACAACACTTTACAACACTGTGACACTCACACACATATAACACTCTATAAGACTATCTTAAATGAGTCAAGTGTAAAGTTTCAAATATATACGTAATAATTCTTTCAATAATGGATATCCTGATTCAACTACATAGTGAACCAGGAATCACAATCAAATGTAATTACAAGTAGTATGTACACAGTTTATAAATATAATCTTTGTATTGACATATTTTATTATTCTTATCCTATGTGTGTAAGTTGTGAAGTAGTAATATGAGGTAATACTGGTTTTGTTTTTCAAGCTAGGTTGTTGTTTGTCATCATGACTTCAAGTGTTTGATTATCTTGGAAATAGTATTGGGAAAAGTTCACAGTTCCTGTCATTTGCAACAGTTTATTGTCCCTCTGTGTTAAATATACTGTCAATTTTTGAGGGGGGGGGCACATAATGTTGAGCTACTCTGGCCACAGAAGCTTATCTTTCGTGATGGCGGCAGGAAAATACTCCTCTGCTCGATTGCTTCCTGTGTTCTAGAGACACCTCACTGGTCGCTATCTGGACCAAGGAGTATGCTGTCAGCCTCTGGATTCAGCAAAACTCAGACCAGGTGCTGCTTCAATAACTTAGGACCACGGTCCCTGAAACAAGAAGGTTGTACCTCCTACTTCAGATCTAATTTATAATCTATTTCCACACTGAACACAATACATAACAAACACTGAGTTCAGAGCGGTAGGCCAACTGCTAGCTTCATCTGAAACTATTTACACCAGTATACTCCTCCCTAATGGTTACTACGCCTCTGCAATTCTAGCATTAGTTCTTTCTAGTCAATAAGATAGGTGTCAGTGTACTATTTGGCAATTCCATGCAGTTTTCTTTTCTCCGACACGTTCTGTTCAGGTTGGAGCCGTATCTAGGCTTTGCCTCATGTTTTCTACTGAACCACACACATATACAGACATAAATTACACTAGTCAACAACCAAAATGTACCAGAAATGAAAATAGCTGATCTTAACTAATTTTGGTGTGCTGAAAACGAAAATGACATTTTAAAATGTTGATTGGCTCTAGTTTTCAAGATACGAGCTTATATGCTGGTTATTATTATTATTATTATATAAATGACGCAACTGTTGTGGGCGATTGCATAATTTTTTCTAATGACCAATAAAAATGTAACTAGAAGTTGATGATGCAATCCTACCTGTGATTACATCACCTTTGTGTATAAATATCTTATCTTTGATAAAATTTTGCCATTAGTTAGTGCATTTGTCATTATCAAAAGTATCGTAGTTAGAAATGCTTAGGACATGTGTGAACAGTGCTAATAATTTATGTTATATATGTGGTGAGGTGACATTTGTATCACAAAAATGAAATATAACTAAAGTGACTAAGAAGGCGTACAGTTTGTATTTTGGCTGCAGAATAGGAGATCAAGATAAGAGCTGGGCGCCACACATATGCTGCAATAAATGTGCAGCACATCTTAAACTGTGGTTGACTGGCAAAAGGCAAGCTATGCCTTTTGTAGTCCCAATGGTTTGGAGAGAGCCCACTGATCATCTCAACAACTGTTACTTTTGCATGGTCCCTCCAATTGGGAAAGGCATATCAAAGAAGAAAAAAATGGACTCTGGAATATCCAAACATCCCCTCTGCAATACGTCCGGTACCACATGGCGATGACCTACCAGTTCCCAAAGTGCCAGAATAATTTTCAGCTGCTTCCACTGATGAAGAAGAGAACATTGGTGGTCTTGAACCATCAACCTCAAGCGACCCAGATTTTGAGCAAACTACATCCACTTGTTGAATAATGGTAATGTGTTACCGTCAATTCCAGTTGGTCACGCAGTTCATATGAACGAAACTTATGAAAACATTAAGCAGCTTTTGAAGTGTATAAACTACGATCATCATCATTGGTCACTTTGCGGTGACTTAAAAGTGGTCGCTCTTTTGCTTGGACTACAGGGTGGACACACCAAGTACTGTTGCTTTCTCTGTGAGTGGGATAGCCGTGCACGAAGTGACCATTACATCAGAAGACATTGGCCAATCAGGCAGTCATTGCAGCCTGGCAGTAAGAACGTTGAGAACCCTGCACTTGTCGACACCAGCAAGATTTTGTTGCCACCCTTGCACATTAAGCTGGGTCTCATGAAAAACTTTGTCAAGGCAATGGAGAAAACAGATGAGGCTTTCAAATACCTCATCAGAAAATTTCCAAGACTGAGTGAAGCTAAAATAAGAGAGGGAGTATTTGTTGGTCCGCAAATTCGAAAACTTCTTCATGATGACGAGTTTCTTTGCGTGTTGCATGGCAAGGAAAAAGCAGCATGGCTAGCATTTAAGTCAGTGGTGGACAATTTTCTTGGAAACAACAGATCTGATAATTACAATGAAATTGTAGAAAATCTCCTTCTGAAGTATAAGAGTCTTGGCTGCAACATGTCTTTGAAAATTCATTTTCTGGATTCTCATCTGGATTTCTTTACGTCAAACTGTGGAACGGTCAGTGATGAGCATGGTGAATGATTTCACCAGGACATTGCTGCTATGGAGACAAGGTATCAAGGCAATTGGAGCCCTTCAATGTTTGTTGATTACTGTTGGACTGTGACAAGAGACACCTCATCGATTGACTACAAGAAGCAAGCAAAGAGAGCTCGAACAGCGACTGAATAATGACGGAATGGGTTCAAATGTGCCTTTTTAAAACATGATATGTGAACTTTAAATAATGTTTTTATTTTTTCTATCATTTTATGTTGAAATATCAATTAATTGAGCACGTAACCACAATTTTTATAATGCTAAAGTAGAAAGACTAGCTGTTTACCTCAGAGAATTAAATAAGCATACATTACACTGACTAACAAAAAAAAAACTTTTTTTTTCTTTCTCTAACATTTCTATGTTTTCCTGGTCAATTTTAATGCGCTGTTTTTAAATCTGCAAACCGTTTTTCTCTATCAGGTCGGGATCTCTAGAAATACGCAATTGAAGTTTTTTAACAGCGCATACAGTATTACAACATCATTCGTACAAGAAGTATAACAGTTATGTAGGCTTGAATTTCTTTGCAGTCGACTTTCGTCGGTGAATGGCATGTGGTACATCGCGATGAAGCATCCAACAATAATCGGCAAGCATGGTCACACTCCACCGTCCTTGATAACGTGACTCCATTACGGCGATATCTTGATGGAATCATTCTCCATGTTCATCGCTGACTTCGCCAAGGTTGTCAGGGAAAAAGTCAAGATGCGAATCGAGCAAATGGATTTTGAGGGACATGTTACAGCCCATAATTATGTATGCATCTATGCACTGCTTAAAAATATGCAACATAGTCGACAGATTGGTGATTTTCCAGAAAGTTATCGACGAACGATTTGAATGCCATCCATGCGCGAAGTTCACTACCATGTAACAAGTTCTCGAATTGTTTGTCTGCAATAACTTTCCTAATCTGAGGTCCTACAAAGATACCTTCCTTTATCTTTGCATCGCTAACTTGCGGAAACTTTTCTCGAAGATAAGTGAAAGCTTTGCTCGTTTTATCTAACGCTTTTACAAAATTCTTCATGAGCCCCAACTTTATATGTAACAGTGGTAAAATGAAGGTGTCTTTGTTAACTAATGGCTCGCGTATTACATTTTTTATGCCCGAGCTGCATACGATCCCGGATAGGCCACACCTTTCTTGCATAATGTTCCTGTCTGTTGCGGCTGTCCCATTCACATCGGAAGCAACAAAATTTAGTATACCCAGTCTGCATGCCCGTGAGAATTGCAATGACCTTTAGGTCTCCACAAATCCGCCATTGGTAGTCATTGTACTTTATTTTTTCCAAACGTTTAGCCATATTGTCATAAGTTTCTTTCATATGAACAGAGTAGGCGACTGGAATTGATGAAAAAAAAATTTCTGTTATGCAATAACACGGCTTTTAGACTAGTCTTGGAAGAATCGATGAAAAAATCGCCATTCGTTGACTATGTGCTCATGACCGTTTACATCTTTGCAATAGCAAATGTCATCATCCATCTCAAAGTATTGAACAAGTTCTCTGTGTCTATGACGAAATTTAGATATCGGAGTATTGGGCGCTAAAAGATTCCATTCTTTGAGTCGCGAACCGAGTAATTCCGCTTGTCCTTTGGTAAGAGCGAGATCACGTATTAGATCTGAAAGTTCTGAATGGTTAATTAAGTAAACACCATCATTCACCGGTATGTAATCTGAGTCCGAATTAGTTTCTAAAGCAGGTAAACTATCACTTTCTGATGGTTCATTTACGTTATTGTTCTGGTGGTACTTGGATCGGACACGTGATTGGATCATGAGGCACTGGTTTCGAAACCGATTCAATATTTGGATAAACCACAGACTTTCTAGTTTTAAAAGTGAAACCATGGATATTTGTCAAGCAGAAGTAACAATCAGTAGTGTGATTTGTATGTTCACGCCATATTACTGGCACTCCAAAAGGCATCGACTTATGCTTCGGCGATTTTCGTAACCAACCTGCCAATGTATCTAACAAACTGCATTTGGCTTCCAAGATTTATTTGCATCATCAACTTTCGAATCGAAATAAAGTTCATATGCTTTCTTTAGTAATGGTGTAAAGTTTTTCTGGTCAACACGATCGGTAAAATATCCGCACACGTAACAGAACAGATCAGCCGAATTTCTACAACTTCTAGAAGCCATATTGCTCAGAATTATTTCAAAATACAGTAACTATTTGAAAAATCGCGTAACATATGTCATGCATCTTTTAGCAGTATAAAAAGTAGAATTATGTTGCTTTTTATTAATTTTTAATAAGTTATATAGTAAAAATGAAACGGAGCAAATAACGGTTTCCCAAAAATATATTTATTCACAAATATCTTAAGAACCCGACGTGATAGAGATAAACGGATTTCAGATTTGAAATCAGCGCAAGAAACTGACCTACGAACACTTATTCTTATATAAGAAAGAAAAATGTTGTTTGTCAGTGTTATTTGTATTACTGTAATGTAAATTCATCATTTAAAAAAAAAACCAGAGCCAATTGGTGAATTTCATTATGATATTTGAAATCAGCATGTCAAAATCAATAAGAAATCGTATATTTAATTTCTGGTACAAAAAACTTTTGAAAATTTGTTGATTAGTGTTATCAATTTACATTCAATTTTCATTAAAAAGATATCAAATATGTCAAGCTTACCACAATTCATGGAAATAATACACAAATACGTTGACTGGCGATGAATATGGCACAAATTCCGATCTGCCTCTGTCCCAGACTTTTATTTAGAAAAATATGATCTGGATCTCAACGCACTGTTTCTTAGTAAGTTTATTTTAAAATGTGGCACTGAACTGACGCTCCTAATTGACTATATTGGCGGGTCTAACCAATCGGGCCATGTTTACACAGCTTTTCAAAAAATTTTACCCTTCTCACGTTTCCCTTAACAACCAAAATTAGTAGGTGTAGTCCGACTAATCGTGTTTAGCCTTACATTTACTTCTATCCAATCAAATAGGATTTTACATGGTGGCCCATTTCCCGTAAAATAGTGGTTTCAAAACATGCCACTGTGCGATTATTATTTGGTGTTGTCTGACACCCTCACTATTTTCTTTTGGCTATAATTTGTTAATTCCTAGACTATTTGCGTAACACTTAACATATTCTTTGTCAGCAAGTCCTAAGAAACCCAAATATATAAATTTAATGGGGCTAAGGGGCTGCGTTCAAAATATGCATTTTCTTCTAGGATAGTCGTGTATTTTTATTTTTATTTTATTTTTATCGATTTAGAACCGCCACCTGTCCTGCCTTTTCGACTGTTCTGTCATACTAATGTCAGGATTTCAGACATAAAACAGTAGAATGTCATGTTTCCCAATAAGCATTTTACAGGTTTTTTAAACCTAACTCTCGTAGTTGTAGTGTTTTTTTATCACTGTCTATTTGAAAAAAGTTAGTGCTTCTGGCCTTACGCTTGGGGTGGCATTAATTATATATCGCGAGACGCGTGTTAGTGTTGCATGCGTTCCTGCTTTCAGCCCTCACTCTCTCTATCCTAATTCCATCTGTCCTTCCGTTTATGTTAAAGCAGTGTATAAAATGAAATTAATGGAAGTATTAATTTAGGTCATTACGCAGTGTGCCTAGCTCAAGGTTTTCTTAGAAATACAGTACACGTTTTATAGTAGAAAGCGTGTATTGATGCAGTAGGCTTTACTATCAACGTGAAACGTTACAATTTGCAGACGAAGTAGAAAACAAGGGGGATTTTTGTACGCCATTGTGACAGCACTGTACTTTTACCATTTCTCTTTCCTTTTATTGAATTTATGTGTTAGGCTTTACATTTACCTTTTAATTTATATATGTGGATTTAGAATGTTTCACGACACTTGTCTAGTTTTAATGTCCGTGATACGCCTGCAAAGAAATGATCCGCAGACTGATTAGAAGGCTTGCTTCTCAAGGCAAAGTCATCGGGTTCGAAACCTGGTAGCATCACACTCCAGCTGACAGTGGGTACCTGAGTTAGGGATGGCAAAGGCAGCGAAGAAGAGAACTAGTCACCCTAAAATGTGGGTCGGCAATCAGTCGGCCCCTATCTACCGGTAGATCTCAGTGGATAATTTAGTAAATCTTTAGGCGACTGTGGGAAAAAGAAGACTTGTCAAACTACGGAAATTTCGGACAAGACCTCTCCCGCCGGCATTTAAAATCGCGGGGTACCAGGGATCAAAGGTACTTTTTCTACATTCCTAATGAAAACTCTCGAGCTGGCTACAAAAATATATTCCTGAACTACATGAGGTAGGGACGCGATCTTTTCTGTGTAAGGTTCATTATTCCTACGCCTTGCTTAAAATTACACATACACTGTGACACACACACACACACATAAATATGATAGATCTTTACAGGGCTCAGTGCTTACTAAAGTAGATCGCTAAAGCTCCTGAATAGACGACCATTGCCCTAGAACATAAAGCTGAGACCTTGTACAGTGAATCTCAAACAACGTCTGCCCACCCCCCATTTTTTACGGCAGTTCTGATGTGGAATTATACATTTACATTTTCATAACGTCAGCACCTCGTCTCACATGAAGTATTTAAAGTCTGTCTATATCTCGCCTCAATCCGAGTATCTGTATCTTGTCTCAACTAAAATGCCAGTATTATATTCTAGTTCCAACATGTGTGTTTGTAGAATGTCTATCTAGGCGTTAACTAGGAATAAGCTTTTCAATTTCACTCACAGAAATGCACCTCTTCCAATTTCTCCCATTATTGATGACCGTCGTTTCTCCTCGCGGCCGGCAAAGAGTTAGTGATCAGAATTTAGACAGATGGCTTGGGTTACATCTTTTACATTGCTTTACCTTCACCCGCTCTCTCTCTCTCTCTCTCTCTCTCTCTCTCTCTTCTATCTATCTATCTATCTATCTATCTATCTATCTATCTATCTATCTATCTATCTATCTATCTATCTATCTATCTATCTATCTATCTATCTATCTGTATCCCCCTCTCTCTCTCTCACTCACTAAAGATAAGAGAAAGGAAGGGCAGAATGTTAGACGGGCCTGCGTACACAATTCGCAACCCTTTAAAAATAAAGTTCGTTCATTCGTTCGTTCTTTTGTTCCTGTGTGTGTCCCTGAGCACGTGTAAATTATTATCTTCACATTTCGCCTTTCACGCACATTTTGCCCTTGTCACTCGACAGAGGAGACATATATGAGTATTTGTACTTTCACCTTTTCTCTTGTGTTCTTCATTTACTCACAGTCCTTCACTGCGCCCAAGAAACCAGACCTTTTGAATGGCTTTAGGGAAGACCTGTCCTTTTCCTGTTTCGTCACTGTCCTGTTTCAAACTTCTCGGCTTTCATCTTTTTTTGACCTCAATAATTACAGAGAAAATGTCCTATTATGGACTGATATGTTATCTTCTTAATGGGGCGTCGGTCAATCCTTTTTTTCATGTATTAACCCATATACTATAGAAAGTCGATTCCTATTGTTACGTTTGTTTATATGTATATTCGTGATTATATATGGATATAAAACAGTAATCCCATAGCAGACTCTGCAGTAGGGGAGTGGTATTAGAGACTTCACTATGCTGCGTCCAGCATCGAAAGGTGGGATGATTAGTTCTCTTCTTCGCTGCCTATTCCTTTCCTAATTCAAAGTCAGGTACCAATTTACAGCTGGATAGACTGGAGTGTGTCGGTATAGTGATTCGAACCCGGCACGTTTGCCGCGAGAGACTAGCGCTCTAACCACTCTGTCAATCAGACAACATTGGATATACATGACAAAAATGTTGTGGCCGTTGACATACAGGAATGGAAAGTGTGTTAGTATAAAATGGATTCGTATGTCGTACAAGTGAATGGAGCGACAGAAAGTAATGACAGTGATTTCGTTTTTTGAGGGATAAGACCAGCTATATGCATTACAAAGGAACAGTTGCTGTGTGCATTACTTTTGGAGAAAATTGAAGGTTCAGACGCCAGCATGATGAAAACTGCTGTGTCAATCGTCTTTCAAAATTTGGTATAAATCGAAATCAGAACCAATTATGGAAAACTTCATATAGAAAGAAAGCAGAAGTTATGTAAAGTAAAAGGAGATATAAATAAAAGTCATGGATAACAGGGTGGAGAAGCATGAAGAAGATTTCTGGACCCAACTAACACAAACTCGCTCGAGTCTGCAGAGATACACAGTCTGCAAACTTACATTCTGTATTGCTCTCCGACACGCCCGCGCTCTCTGTATAAAAAGGCCAGCAGCGGACATCTCAAACTAGCTAGAACAGGTTAGATAATCTCAGACCTAAGGGTCTTTTATATTTGGACATGCGCCTTAACTGATTCCGTACGCAAGATCTAATAATAGA
This sequence comes from Oreohelix idahoensis, assembly GCA_024509875.1. NCBI lineage: Eukaryota > Metazoa > Mollusca > Gastropoda > Stylommatophora > Oreohelicidae > Oreohelix > Oreohelix idahoensis. The sequence goes on from JAMPIV010004886.1 coordinate 828,211, forward strand.
TGCAAAGGCCGAACGCTGTAGACGTAAGATCTTTTAAAAGACGCTGATTTATTTCGTTGTTTCTTTTTATTCTGATATTTTATACTGCCCGGAATTTATCTCGAACGGAAGTAAACACAAAACTGGGCACATTTCAACAAGCTTCAACGTCTTTTATTTGCGTTTAAAGGGAATTTTTCACATTTATCTTCATCTTTAATCGTGTTTTGTCGTATCGCCATAATGGCCGAAAAACACACAGGATATGTTACTAATATGTGAACAGTGAACAAACTGTGTGATCAACCATAACTTTCTTACTTTTTCTGTGTTTCTAAATGGATTACCTGCACAAAGAGAGCAGTGAAACTGTATTGTGATAACAATTTATGTTACAAGCCTTACGTAAGTCGAAAATTTTTGTTCAAAATTTCAAGTTATCTTTTTTCCGTGTACATGTTATCTGTTATAACATAAACATAACATAAAATTAGCTAGAAAGGCATACGGATTTATATTGTTCATCCAATGTACTTTAATTTGATATATAATATGTTATACTTAACTCATGATTAGACACACATTGTCAGTAAACGTAAATTATGTATGTGTAAATTTTTGGGGCTTAAAAATAATTCCGTCCAGAGCTGAAAATAATTACGTACGGAATCAGTTAAATTGTAATAACTTGTATTAGATTTTAATTCTTGTTCATTGATTTAGAATGTTATATAACAGATAAGTGTCGTTTAAATTTATTTGAGAGGAAGAGTCCTTGAAAAAAAAAGTAGGTCCTGTTTAGCGAGTGGGAGAATGGATCGAACACAGGGTCTATGTGATAGTAACGTGTTTTAGAAGTTAAAAAACTAATTTGATTAACCGAGTGCTAGGGAATGATAAAAGAGAAGCGTTCAAGGACAGACGTTTTACGACCAATATTGTGCCTCTCCAATTTCTACTCCAAAAAACTCTTCTTATGGACAAACAATTTATTTTGCCAGGTTCACTTGACCACCAACTGCCCACGATCACACCGGTTTTTGGTGCTTTCTAGACACACAGGACCGCAGTGGGGGGGACGTTTGTGAAAACTACAACTACGATATACGAAAATGGGCAAAAGTTTTGGGTTTGGTGTCTTGCCTACACAAATGCTAAAAGTTTTTTTCCTTTTTATTTTCTGCATTTTAAAAAATCCAAAAGTCACAAAAACATTTATCAATTTACATGCATGAAATCGAAAATGTCGTAGTTTCAAAATACAAAAAAAAAAGAAGGGACAGGAGTGGGTTGATGGGGGGGGGAAGTTTTCGTTGGGAGAAGAGTAGTATCCCAATTATGCCCCTTTCCTCCTCTTGTACAGAAAAAATGGAAAAAAAAAAAAGGCAACCCGCGGGCGCGGCAGTTCACCTAAAAGTGACAGGTAGTTACAAAAAGACGGTAGATAAGTTAACCCAACAGTAAATTAATCTATCCTGAAAAGATGGGATTAGGAAAACTAAGTCCTATTTATCTTTTACTGTTTTTCCCATTCTACTAAGCAGCAGACTAGGAAGGTGGGGAAGGATAATGGTAATAACAGAGGTTGAGAATATCCCACTTTATTAAAAGTGACCCATGTTAAGGAATTACACTATCAAAGTTGTCTACCAGGCTACCGGTACTGCAATTAAAAAATAGGTTGCACATAAATCTCCTGTTTAGTCATTTCAACGCATCTTGCTTGGCCTAACACCCACAAACTCACCACCACAGACACTTTCCTATTCTGTGGAAGCAGGCTTCATTCCCATTGAATCCTATTATACAAAAAAACTCAACATTTAGCACTTCACATATTGAGAGTGTATGGACTTATTCAATGTCCGGCCCAGATTTTAGGCGAGGTTTTTTTTGATTAGTCTGGTAGCAAAATATTTCCGCTTATTGCCTGTCGTGAAGACTCTAAATGTTCTTGAGGTTTTATTTTTAGGGGGGGGACAGGGGGGGGGGACAATTTTGGGGGGGGGGGGGGGGGACCCCCCATGGATATTAAAAGAAGTCTATGGGATGGCACCGTGACGAGTTAGATACTGGTGAGAAGGGGGTGTGGATTTCTTAGATTTCCACGCGTGGTGGTGAAACCTTCTTCTTTAAAAAATACCGAGGGTGGACTAACAATGTCCAGTGGAGGGTAGGTTTTTTAATATCCTAGTGAGGAAGAAAAGAAAAAAACTATAGGTACCGTCTACAAGTTCAGGTAAACTATGTACTTACTCTCTCTCGCTCTCTCTTCTCTCTCGCTCTCTTCTCTCTCATCTCTCTGTTAGCCAGTAATTTAAATTTAAAAAAACTCTGGCGAGTGTTCTTCTCTTCCTAGGCTTTCACGCAAACTGATTATATTACCTTGGTTAAGGTGTTTAAATTTGTCAAATGCGGCGTGTGGGTGCTTGCTTTCTTTCTATTAATTTAGATAGCTGAGATCCCAATACATAGTAGGATCAGCCGCAAAGATTTAAATTTTTTAATACACAGTTCTCATCAGGATTCTGGGAAGGGGGGTTTTAAGGAACGGAGTCTGGGGACTCTTTACCAGGTTTGTACACTCTTCTTCTTGCTGGGAGTCGCTATGGTAACGATCACTCTAGGATACGATAAAAGATAGAAACACATGTAATTCATTTACCGAAAGAATCAAGTATTATTTCCAAAGCCGAGGATTATAAATTCACAGTTAACTATTTATTCACTCGCGTTCTATTAATTTTTATATAAAATTTCAGGAAGATCTCCACAGCGAATTTAATAATAGTTTTAAAACATTACGTAGAAAACATAGAAACTAAACTCAATTAATATATGGTTTTAAAACTTCCCTCGGTATGAGTCCTTTTAAATGTTACTTAAGCATTTAAGTATCTATCCATTTTGGGAAGATAACTATAATAGATATTTCATTACAATATTCCACTGGAAACTATTTGAGTATAAGTTTAATTTAATAGCTCTTTATGTTAATCACAAAAAATTCCAGTGACTAATAAAATGTTATGAATGAACTAGTACCACTGATCACTTTTAAAACATAATATCATTATACCCGTTTTTAGCACAGACATAGGAATTCACTGCAAAAATTAAGTGGTGTATTCCAGAGTGAAATCAAACTAGGGATATTTTCACTTTATGCTAGTGCTTCTGTCAAGGTTTCTGGCGAAGACGACGGTGATTAAAGTTGCATTCTTTCTGGGTATGTATAAATCTAACATGGAATTACCAAGAATCGAGTGGGACCTGTTGTGATTCTAGCGCTCTCATTTAGAACCCCAGGGAAAAGTCGATGGTTTCTGAAGACTACGTCGTTTAACCACGATTGCCCCCTGGCTTTCGATCCTCCGTTCTCTCCTGGTTTCTCAGTCTCTTTCGGGAGCACAGTCCTGCCTGGTTGCCTCAGAAGGGCGAGGTAGAGGGCCGAGGTCTAGGTCTGCAAGAAGCTTTCTTCGTCTACTCTGGTTCGCACTGCCGTGTCATCTTTCTGCGAGACGTTGCTCTGTTCGCTGCCACCGCTTTTTTCTGACCGCTCTGGTCCATCTTGCGAGCGGTTCAGTGTTCGCACGGAGATGAGAAATTCCTGCGAGAACTGGCTTCTCTGTTCTGGGGATCGTCTCAGTGTCTTTAGATCTCATGCCGCATACTTAATGAGCCCCGGTGGAATCGGTTCGCTCTGGCGAAACAACAAAGTTACAACAAATGTTCAGGGGTTCTAATGTTATGAAAAGCTAAAAGTCCCTTTAATCATCCATCAAATCAGGGAAAATTCACTTGTCGAACTAGACGTACGTCACAGATAGATACCTGTCTTGTCTCGCTATCCTGATCGGAACAGATCCAAGTATCATTCATACACATGCAAACATTCTGAACACTTTCATTCATGGACACGTAGGCTTGTGGAACCTATGACCAAATGCTAGCCACTTGTCACATATTGTCTCCAGGATCATTCGTGTCATACTCCAGAAGAGGTCTAGAATCATAGATCAATAGTGCATTCCTGGACCAACTCAGGAACACGACATATTGCCATCTTTTATTGGAGTATCCAGCCCCACCTGTGCTTGGTGGCCTGGTACAAGACCTACAACTGATATTGCTGTGAAGTATTACCACGGGACATTCACATAACTCAAAGTTAAGTATTCAGTGTGACAATTTAAAAAAGCCATTGTGAGAGTCAGCAGAGAATTAAACATTGTGTTATGATAAAAAAAACTGTTCTAAAGATAGGCAAGACAAGTGACAATTTAGTATCGAGGAAATTTGGAAGAACATTTTGTTTTGTTTGAAGATTCCAGCAAGGACTTTAGTTTAATTAATAATTGCAACTTAACTATTGAATAATTTTGTAATTAATCTTTTATTCATCCAATTTCATCATTTTTCATCATTCACATTTGCACAAGAAGAAAACAAAAGATAGATGTACATAATAAATGATTCAGTAATTGTAATCCTCTGACAATTGTATATTGTTGCATTTCGAGTTTTACTGAATTGTTGATTATCATCGGTAGTTACTAGCGAAGTTGGCATCTTAGGCTCTAACTCTTGTCTGATCACTATATGAAGTAGAGACCTTCACAGCCGTGACTATTCTGTGATACCAGTGCTCTTCTCTGACACTGGGCTATATATTCTTTTCAGAAAGAATTCTTTTTCTGTTTTATCAGTACTTCTACTGACAACTATACTCATAAAAACCTTTCGCGAAGGTTGAAAAAAATGATATGCCCAACCTTCCTCTTGAGGCTGGCATTTGTGCAGCAAATTTCCGTAGGTAAAATGTTCAGTGTCACTTTAACTTTCTCTCTCTCTCTCTCTGTTTCGATTCTCATACTGTCTCTAGTGGTTAGTGTGGTCACAGCTTGAGAACCACTGTTGCTACAAATTTTAATTTGGTCATGTATTTCTCACAGGTAAACATTTTCTCTCTTAAATGCTGTCGTATTTCGTATGTTCTGCTTGATGCATCTTTACCAAACTTGCCTGACCGCCAGGGTTGATTATTTACCAAATTATCTTCTGTGTCCTACTTCTCAAGACTACCGGCTATCTATCGTTCTTCTCTTAGCCTGTCAACTTGTCTACTGTACTTCATTACTGGTTATAGGATTCATAATATTCAACATATAAGGTTTTCGAAATACACACATTTTTGTCTCACTGGTGACACTGTCATCTCGTCCTCAGAATGAATAACAACACTGTCGCATATAATTGTGGCGTACAAAGTGATTGAGTGTCTGGGCGATAGTCACTTTTTATGTCACCACAGAAAGCAACCAAAACCATTTGGCATATTGACCAGATAAAAACTCTCAATTCACTGCCACTCCTAGATACTAGCTTTATCACACTCAAAAAAAAGCATCGCGTCTAGGATCTGATTGAACTTAACTACAACTTCGATTTACTACAACTACTATTCTCGAACATTCTAGAACCACTTTTCTAACAAACAGCTCACTCGTACATCACAAACTCGTGCTGTTGTCACGTAGCTCAACTTCGCTCACTTGCCAATGACAGACCAAAAACAAAACACAAACACTACTACATAATAATTCTCTCCCAAGGTCACCGCAAATCAAGGAACGTAAGCCTTACCCTTACCCCTTCTTCTCGTTTGTCTTTAAATTATTCCCCTTAGACTATAAATCCAAAGTCGGTTAATTTCAATCATCAAAATCTATTTTCTAAAATTTAAATCTAATCGATTTCTTTCTCCTTCCCCACTCCAACGGTTACAATGTCAAAATCATTAACAGCAAGTGCCATTTGACAAATAAGTTTCATTTTTTAAAATCCCCCCCCTCTCCCCCCCCAAAAAAAATAATTAAATTAAATAAATCTAAAATGACTAATTAAACTGGTGTTACGAGAGACAGTAAAAATTTTTGCCCACTGTGAAATCATGGGTTGAACAAAGCGGATCTCAAGTTACGGTGTAAGCTAATGTGACATATCATTTTATGTAATAAAAATGGCAGGTAGTTGTCTTTATTGTGATGTTTGTTACACATAAGTTAGTTAGAAAGGAATGAATGTTATGTAACCCTGACAGTTTATGTTTTAGGATTCTTTCAAGATGGACAGGACGTACGGATTCACACAACATGGAGTGAAGGAAATAACCAGGTCAGGACGATGCAAGGTTTAATCAACATAATAAATGCAAAAGAACAAATTCTTTACAGAGCGTTTCGGGCTTCACTTTCTGACATCGCACGTCTGGTATCTTCTGTCATGATCAATGTCATCTGTACTGCACATCTTTATACTGTCGGGCTTGGATTAGTTTAAACTGCAGATACAATTTCACTGTCTGTGATTTAACTAATTATCACCATGGATACCTGAGAGCCCCACCTGCCTCGGCATTCCACACAACTTCAACGATGTGAATAATAGGAGAGGTAACGGATCCCATTACACGCCCATTGAGGAATTTAGAGATTGTGGTGTTAGGCCCATATTTTCTTAACCAACGGCACACTAGGCCGTCTTACCCTTCCCAGGTACCCGATTCATGAGGCTGGGTCGACCCCACGCATTTAACTTCCTTTATAAAGCCTGCACAACGACCATTGAAGGAACCCTCTATCGGGAAAACCCGAAATCTTCAATGATCGTGCGCAGCTCTCAACAATGAAGAAATAACAATTTAGAAAATAGGAGGTGTCTTTTCAATTACCCTTCGTGTACTGTATTTCTTTACCTTTCTATCTCTTCTTTCTACAGACTCTTTTATTCCGATAACACATGGGTAAACATAGGAACAATCACAGAAGAAAACCCGAGGCATGTGAACAGTACATTCTAAAACATAATTGTGCATGTTGCAGGCACTCTTAAGAAATAAAGAAGTGGCAAACTGACAACAGAAAAGTAAAACAAAAGTGGTAGACTTACAGAGAATCGAACCCAGGATCGGCCGAATAGAGCCATTTCCTCTCCACGAGAGGGTGCCGTTGAGTAAACATACAGCCAACGTAGCACAAAAACTATGATAATTAGCAAAACAGACGATAAACCCACATTAAAGATAAGCGTAAATGGGAAAATCCTGGAACAAGTCAAGAGCTACTTATATCTTGGTCATATAATAACAGAAGATGGCAGATGTGAAACAGAAATCAAGAAGAGAATAGTAATGGCCAAAGCTACATTCAACAACATGAAACATATACTGACATCTAAACAGTTATCTCACAAATTAAAACTGAGAATATATATATATATATATATATATATATATATATATATATATATATATATATATATATATATATATATATATATATATATATATATATATATATATAGAGAGAGAGAGAGAGAGAGAGAGAGAGAGAGAGAGAAACATTACCCAAGCAACACCTGGATCCATGCATACACAGATGGATCAGCAACTAATGCAACAGAAGATGGGGGTGGAGGAGTCTTCTGAGCTTAAGCAATGGAACACAAAAAAAGATAGCAGTCGCAACAGGAAAATTTTCAACTAACTTCAGAGCAGAGGCAGAGGCCTTAAAAACTGCATCAGAAATTCTAATGACAGAAGAAAGCTCAGAGAGACCAGTAGCTATCTTCTCAGATGCGCTGTCAGTAATAACAAAGCTGAAAAGTCAAAGTAATGCTGAACTGGGTGACCTAAGAGTAACACTTCACAGACTATGTCAGCAGAACAAAAGAGTTGTGATACAGTGGATCCCTTCTCACTGCAACATTCCTGGAAATGAAGAGGCTGACAGATTGGCAAAGGAAGTGGGAAAACTTCCTCAACTTGACACAAATATAACCTATGAGGAGTCCAAGAGTTTTATCAAGCGCAGATACAGGCACAAGTGGGAAGAAGAGCATCCAGGCCACGCAAAAAATGATCCGTATTACCAGCTCAGCAGAAGTTAACAAGTGGTAATCTTCAGACTTCGCACAGGTCATAACAGATTGAGATACCACCTATTCAACAAATTAAAGATAGGAACTACTGTTGAGTGTGACTGTGGCACCGATAAAATGACTGCCGAACATCTGCTTCAAAGGTGCCCAACATATGAGGAACAGAGAAAACGCTTATGGCCATCACCAGTACCATTCCTGGAGAAAATCTACGGAGATATCAACAGCCTCAGGCTGACTACTGCTTTCTTTGAACTTATTCAAGTTGACATCTGAGGGTGAACGAAGAAGAAGAAGAAAAAAACTGAAAATCATAAAGTGTTATATATATTCTGCATTTCTGTATGGAGCAGAAACATGGACGATGAATAAGCATTTGGAGGAAAGAATTGAGGCTCTTGAAATGTGGATATATAGAAGAATGGGGCGTATCTCATGGAAAGAGAAGAAAACAAATAAGGAGGTTCTACAAGATCTAGGTATGAAAAGAGAACTAATGAGGGAGATCAAAGTTCGGCAGCTAAAATACTTTGGCCACATAAAAAGGCATAACACCTGTAGCGGGAGGTTATTTAAAATTATTTATTATGTAAGAGTATGCCAGTAAAGAGTTCTGACCTTACAAGTAATAACCCAGTCTTAGAAATAAGCACTGGTGTATTGTTATCGTAACAATAGTCAGACTGTGAAAACCCTGGCCCAGTTGGTAAGAAGTAGTAACAGGATTTAAGGTGTCTCCTCCCTGTGACTATCTTATGATTACTTATATTCTAGGGGATAAGTAAAATGTACATTCACTGAACCCACAAAATGGAAGAAGTGAATAAATCCTCAGGTACAGTTAAAACAGTTTAATAATTACACTAATATTCTATTACTGCTAGTTGGAACAGAGCATTGAAATATATAAATATATAGAAAATAAAGTCACACAATTACTATTATTGTCTGTTTAGACTTCAAGATCTTAAATAATAAAGTTACTGAAATCACTGTTATTAGTCCTTTGAATTTAAGGATAACTGTCATCAGTTGACTGAGTTTCTGTATGGTTAATTATTATTTTCAACTATTGGCTGTTTCACATGTATAGGTGGTCAGTGTCAAACAGGACACTTATCTTTCAACTTGATACTGCTGAAACTGAACTGTCCTTTGCTGATATCAGACTTGGTAGGCCCAACAGTAGGGATGCCAATGACCAGTTGAAGTTCACTCTTTGGGGTCCTGCACTTTTGTGGGATTGCCTCGGATGAACGACACAGGCTTCTGATACTGGACAGTCTGGTTTGAGTTATTTCATGGAACCTGCAACATATCAGCCTTGGCTAGTATCTGGCTAGACTTGTAGCTGACTAGCACAGATGTCAGACCAGTCAGTCATCAGATGTCAAAGTTATACAGTCATAGCAAGTAACATCAATTCAATGATATAGAATTAATATTAACATATCAGTAATAAACATCATCTGGTTTATTCCGCTCCTATACATCCCTTTCTATAACTTGATCCTTCCAAATCATATCAAATACAAATTCAAATACTGATGCTATTCTTAGCATCTACACAAAATTAATACATAAATAAAGAATGACTAAGCGATCACGTTTCTTTCTTCGGTAGTACAATTACATAGTTTTGGAATTGAAACCTGGCTGTGGAACACTCCAGTTTACCAGCTGTAAATGGGTACAAAGTTGTGCGCTCGAACTAGGGAAGGCAAAGGCAGCGAGGAAGGGGACTAGTCACCTTAACCTCGTACTGGGATCTTCCATGATGAAGTTTCTAACACTTCATTTCCCTATGACAATTTCTGCCATGGGACTGCCTTTATCTTCGTGAGCGATAAAGCAATATGATAAATATATCTTCATTAGGCTGTGGGGCTATTTGTGATTACTTTTTGTGCAAGCAACAATCATCCACAATGCACATGGTTAGATCATATTAAAAATACAATACATTATATCAATGACTATTATACAGGCATATTTTGTGAAGTTTATATGAACCTGAAATATAAAAAAAAAAAAATATTATACACGGTAGTTATCATAATTTCGCTTACCCTCAGACTTCAGATACTGGACTGAACAATGTTTCTGGCGATCCGCTCACAATTCATGGGTAGTGGCGAAACTCTGCCTCCAGTCTGTCTCAAACCTCTTTCGATGTGTATCTCTCCAGTTTTTACCGATACGTTTATATACGCTTAGCGCGGACGTATAGTAGGGTACTGACGTCACAGCTAGTACTAGGCCAAAAAAAATCTTTTCCGAACATCGATTTCAGCCAATCTGTGCGTCGACTGAAATTTTGCCTTTCTCATTCTCGGCATATATAATATCCATATTGTTCCATCTTATCTTGTTTTATACAGCTGATAAAACTCTATCTTCCTATCCATGTAAATTCCCAAACTGTTATTTATTGATTTTAATATTTAGAACAGAAGCGGGTTACACGCTTTTAGCGTAACTGTGGGCAGCCGAAATACGCATATATCTCCGTAAATGAGAACTTCCTACCGTTCCTTCTTATATGCAGTTATACACAACCCTTCCCTGTACTGAAATGTAAAATCCTTTTCATACTGATTCCCTTCTGCTTTTATTTATCCTTGGCGATTTCCTGTCTGATACACATTTCGGTGATACGCCGCCATTTTGAAAGCGGTCAATCGATCGTTGATGGGTTTATAAATCTAACTGAACCCGTTTGCAATGACTTGAAACCAATTTCGCGACAACACCTTGCAGAAGACCATAATGGAAGGGAGAGGTGAAGGCAAACGTGCAAGAGGAAGACTGCGCTATAAGTGGGAAGATAACATCAAGAGATGGACAAGAAAGAGTCTATCAGAGTGCACTACCAATACAAGAGACAGAAGACGTTGGAGATCCATTACAGCCAACCTTCGTTGTGGAGATGGCAGCTGATGATGATGAGCACCACAGAAATAGCACTTTGTAGAAAGCAGGAATTGTCCGGAAACTCCATGCTAAAAAATAACCTTCAAAATCAGACCAAAAATGTCTTTTAAATTTGGACATATGCCAGAACAGAACCGAGGGACCCTGTGTTTAGGTTGAACTAAACGCGCCTCGCCAAAACGAGGCAAACGTTTTTTTTAACTCCGCGCAACTGTAGAATATAGGACAAGGAAGCAACATAGACTAATTAAAGGCGAAATCACCGCTATAACTTTGATATCTATATATTTTTTCTTCTTCAAGTACCATGCCGTCTGGCGTAGGAGATAATGTCTCTCCACAACTTTCTGCCTCCAGTACAATTTATCAATTATGTTATTGACCTCCTACCATGTATCGATGTCAAACTGTCCAGTATTTGCTCTCTTTGTCTTCCCCTATCTCTTGTTCCTTCAATCTTACCTGTTGTTACGATATATTCCATCTTTCCTCTTCTCATAACATTCCCACAAAAGAGTGGATTGCTTCTTTCTAACATGTGAAATAAGTTTCCTTTGGGCATTGGCCTCTTTCAGGACATGCTCATTACTTTTTTTTTTCTTTGGGCTGTCTATGGAATTTTTAACATTCTTCCATCTCTGTGGCCTCCAGTGTTTTCTTTGCTAACTGTCCATGACTCACTCCCAGACGTCGGGAATGGTTCTATATAACACCGAAGAACTCGCACATTTACATAATTAGCATTGGCAGAATTTAAAAAAACGCAGTGTCCAGAAAGTCATGGGTGTATTGCAAAAGCAGCGCGTGTTGTTTTGGAACTGGTAGGATATATATACCGGTGTAAACATGCTACAGAAGTTTTCTTTCAAAGATGAAACAACATCATTATGGTGTGTTCAACTCAGCACCATTATATATCATGAAACATGGGGAACAACAAAAACATGAAGCTACAGAAGTTCATAAATGGGTGTTTGCTTAGAATGGAAGGATTGAAATGATAGGATAGGATCACTAATGTGCAGCTGACGTCACGAATCAGACAATTGCCAGTGGAACAAGACATGAGAAGAAGACGCTCGCGATGGGTAGGACACACTTGGAAACTTGTTAAGAGTATTACAAGGCAGTCCTTATACCGTAATCCCGAATAGAGAAAGTGGATACCAAAGAATACACGGAGAAGGGAACTGCAGACAGGCATGAATGGAATGAGGATGGTGATCTCCCCTTGCCAATATGGCGACTTAACTTTTGACGTTAGTGATTTTCTACATGTTAATTTAGAATCCATTAAGACAGTTAGACCACACTGCTGCCTTGCTGGTAGGCTGGAGACAGTCAAAGGCTAAGGAAGACAACCCGACATAAATTCCCGTTGAAATCGGATGTACTGGGCCACAGGCCTAACGAAACAGTACAACGTACGCCGCTCCATGATGACGTCATTACATAGTAAGCAAAATGTCAATAACTCCGTAGCGTTCCGCTGGGCTACACAGAGGCAAAGGGCTAGAATTACTGACAAAGCTCACAAAACAAAGCTTTACGGGGATTCAAATAGCCTCAAACTGACTTCTGCTTTCTTTGAGAATATTCAAGTGGGCGTCTGAGAGTGTACGACGTCTGAGAGTATACGACGTCTGAGAGTGTACGGCGTCTGAGAGTGTACGACGTCTGAGAGTGTACGACGTCTGAGAGTGTACGACGTCTGAGAGTGTACGAAGAAAAAGAAGAATGAGGATGACATGGAAAACTTCGAGTTAACGGCGTATGACAGGAAGACTTGGCATGGGTTGTGGTCCTTGGGCAACTGAAAGATGATGATTGGTTGACGGAAACATAACGCAGGAAAAAAGCGTACGGTACATTTTCTCATACAGAAATTTAAGTTGGCAGCTAGATTATAGCACAAAGTATTTACCAAAGAGTACACAGAAAAGATGACGTTTAATACACTTCATAATCTTTTGCTGTAAAAACGGTTTGAACAACATGAGTGTTACGGATATGAAATGAAAAAGACAACAATAAATGTGCGGTATTGTTAAGGAATTGAGGAGGTATAAATTATGAATACAGAGAGACAGAGGGGAAGCTTATAGCAATAAAAGATAAAGTTTTGAAAAGTAAAATATAGATTATGGGTGTCTAATGTTCACATATAGTGGGGGCACAATGATAAAACACTGAAAATAACAAAAGTTAGTTTAGAATTTGGAAAACGAGAGATGATTTTTGAATCGTTGCTTTCGAGCGGGAAATGAGACATCATCATCAGCCTTCAACTCCCTAAGGAATATAGCCCTTCAAAAAGGTATGCCAAGCTTATTTGTTATATGCCATCCCTTTAAAATATTTCGATGTTATTAAAGTTTCCTTGTCTGTCTCTGGTTGCCTTATCCACCTGCTTTTTGGTACCGACCGCCGCATGTCTTTTATCCTGGTACCCCTCCATGTATCTTATCCTAGATATTCTAGAGCCAAGACTACCATGTGATGCTATTAACAAGTTTCCTTAATGTGTATCCTATACCGTGCGAGCCGTCTTCTTCTCATCACTTTTCTACTGGCACCAGTGCTAATCTTGCCACCAGTTCTACATTGGTTATCTTGCCGCGCCGTATCAATCATTCAATTGACCATTTTACGAATGTTTGTAACTTCTTTGTTAAAGATTCTTATTTTGTGTTGGACAGATTTCTTTTAATTCCCATGTCATCATCATCATTAACATCATCATCATCATCATTAATATCATCATCATCATCATCATCATCATCATCATCATCATCATTGTCGTGAGAAATTCTAATCCACATATATAAATTAAAAAGTAAATGTAAAGCCTAACAAATAAATTCTATAAAAGGAAGAAGGGAGGGCTGAAGGCAGCAACGCAAGCAACACTAAACACGCGTCTCGCTATATTAATGCCACCCCTAACACGCGTGTAAGGCCACATGCACTAACTTTATTTCAGACGGACAGTGATAAAAAACACTACCCTTCCCAGAGTTAGGTTTTAAAAAACCTGAAAAACGCTTATTAGGAAAGATGACATTAGATGGATTTACGTTTGAAAACATGACAGTACCCAGACACCACATGGGGATTGAAGTGAACAGGAGGTGGTAGAAAATGCACATTTTGAACGCAGCCACCTAGCTCCCTTAGATTGAGATATTTGGATTCCTTAGGGCTTGCTGACACAGAATATGTTAAGTGTTACGCAAATAGTCCAGGAATTAATAAATTATAGGCAAAAGAAAATAATGAGGGTGTCAGACAACCTAAAAACTCGGAGTCGCTCAGTGGCAGAATTTTAGACCACCATTGTACGGAAATAGGCCACAAGTTACATTTGAATTGATTGGAGGGAATGATATGTAAGGCTAAACACGATTAGTCGGACTATAAATGCTATCTTTTGTTGTCAAGGGAGACGGAAGTAAGAGTACTTTTTTTTAAACGATGGGGTAGAAATGGCCTGATTGGTTAGGTCTGTTAATATAGTTAATTGATAGCGTTAGTTCGAGACCACTAGTTCAAATAAGCTTGATAAAGCAACAGTGCGTTGAAGCCAGCTCATATTTTCGCTAAATAAAAGCCTGGAACATAAGCAGATGGGAATTTGTGCCAGTATTTGTGCCTACATTCATTGCTAGTCAACGTATCTGTGTTTATTTCCTTGAATTGTGGTAGGTTGAAATATTTGATCTCTTTTTAATGAAAATTGAATGTACATTGATAATTTATGTCTGTATATATGTGCAGTTCAGTAGCGAACATGAGACAAGGCCTATATCTATATATATATTGCTCCAACCTGAACAGAAGGTGTCGGAGAAAAGTCAATCTACATGGAATTACCACATAGTACACTGACACCTACCTTATGACATGGAAGGACTTATAGCTGAAAGTGCAGAGGCGTAGTAACCATTAGGGAGGTTAATACTGGAGTAAACTGCTTCAGAAGAAGATAGCAGTTAAACTAAAGCTCTGAACTCTGTGTTTGTGATGTATTGTGCTCAGTCTAGCCAGATAGTATAAATTAGTTCTGAAGTAGGAGGTACATCCTTCTTGTTTCAGGGACTGTGGTCCTAGTTATTGAAGCCGCACCTGGTCTGAGCATTTGCTGAATCCAGAGGCTACAACATACTCTTTGGTCCCTGTAGTAACCAGTGAGGTGTCTTCAGAACCAGTTGAGGTGTCTTCAGAACCAGTGAAGAAGTCTAGCAGTGGAGTCTTTGCCTGCCGCCATCACGAAAGTTAAGCCCTTCGTGGCCAACAGAGCTCAACAATTTGTACCCCCTCCTCTTAAAATGAATTGTATTAATTAAAGAGGGGTAATTAATTGTTTTAATGACAGGAACTGAGAACATCTCCAATACTAGTTCCAACAGAAACAAACACATGCAGTCATGATGTCTAATAAGAATCTATCTTGAAGAACAAAACCAGTATTACCTCATATTACCACATCACAACTCACACACATAGATTACTAATATTGTATGTCAATGCAAAGACCACATTTATATCTGTGTACATAATATTTGTAATTACATGTTATAATATTGCCTGGTTCACTGTGTAGTTGAATCAGGATCACTATTGTAGAAAAAAATCAATACATCTGTATATATCTGAAATTTATCATTGAATCTTTTAAGATAGTCTTCTAGAGTGTTGACTGTTTGTGAGTGTCACAGTGTTGTCAAGTGTGGTGGAATAATTAAATCGTTTATCTGTTTGTTGTTGTGGTGACTTACACTTCACCATTTGCATAACCCTAGACATATAACGTTGCCAACACAATATTCCAGAATAATTCTGACTGAGATATAAATATGTGGCAGTAAGTAAGGTTATCTGTAAAACACTACACATATTAGATACAGATACCTTCACAGCTGATCTCAGTCAGTACACTAAGTCCCTATAAATATTTATATCATCCCACTTTACCACAATCATCATCATCATCATCATCATCATCATCATCATCATCATCATTAACATCTTCATCTTAATCATCATCATCATCATCATCATTAACATCTTCATCTTAGTCATCATCATCATTATCATTAACATCATCATCATTAACATCATCATCTTAGTCATCATCATTATCATCATCATCATCATTAACATCATCATCTTAGTCATCATCATCATCATCATCATCATCATCATCATCATCATCATCATCATCATCATCATCATCATCATCATTAACATCTTCATCTTAGTCATCATCATCATCATCATCATCATCATTAACATCTTCATCTTAGTCATCATCATCATTATCATTAACATCATCATCATCATCATCATTAACATCATCATCTTAGTCATCATCATTATCATCATCATCATCATTAACATCATCATCTTAGTCATCATCATCATCATCATCATCATTAACATAATCATCATCATCATCACTAACATTATCATCTTAGTCATCATCATCATCATCATTAACATCATCATTATCATTATCATCATCATTAACATCATCATCTTAGTCATCATCATCATCATTAACATCTTCATCTTAGTCATCATCATCATCATCATCATCATCATTAACATCATCATTATCATTATCATCATCATTAACATCATCATCTTAGTCATCATCATCATCATTAACATCTTCATCTTAGTCATCATCATCATCATTAACATCTTCATCTTAGTCATCATCA
Organism: Oreohelix idahoensis; assembly: GCA_024509875.1. NCBI lineage: Eukaryota > Metazoa > Mollusca > Gastropoda > Stylommatophora > Oreohelicidae > Oreohelix > Oreohelix idahoensis. The sequence continues at coordinate 844,791 of JAMPIV010004886.1, forward strand.
TCATCCTTCAGCTCTTCAAAGAGCTTAGATCTCAACAAAAAAAACAATGCCAAGATTTTCCGTCCCGCGCCATCAACTCAAAGTGGTTCAGTGCCCTCTTCACCCCCTTCATGTCTCTCTCCAGTTCTTTTCTCCGCATGTTATTTTTTTCCTACCAATCTTACCCCGGGGATTCCAGAAGAAGGACTGCCTGGCAAGGCTATCAACCTCAATGTGTGTCCAACCCATCTCTAACTTCTTCTACGTCTCATCTCTTGTTCCACTGGCACTTGTCTGGTTCTGTTTACGTTGTGGAGCTGCGAAATTGACTTGTCTCATCGTAGTTTCTCGTGCTATTGATTCTTCTCTGGACACTCCATGCTGGGGTATTTGATCGTTGAAAATCGACTTGAGTCCCGTATGAATCCCGGGAGTCTCTGATGAGACAGATAAAAACTGGAGTATGCTACCACCAGACATGTTGTAGCAGACGGTTAAGGTAGAGCTGTGCATGGGGCAGGCAACCCCCACCAAGTAAAACAAACAGCTACACTAACCGCCATTTCATAAGTTCTTTGTCGCAGGCTTCCTGCATATAAGTTACTGCAGTGATGACTCTATGCCTCATAACGATGGGAACAGGGACTTAAGAAGAACAACAATCGACCGTTGTTTGTTCTTGTATGTTTTTGTTCTATTTATTCTCCAGTACCGTTTAGTTCCCAATGGTCTTTGAAGAGACAAAGAAAGAAAGAATGTTATAAAAGGTCACGTCAATGTAGTCTTAACATGCACTGGAGAAAAAAGACAGCGATGATGTGAATAACGCAGCAAATGATAGCAAGAATGCACTTGGAGAATCTCATCTCATCTCATAATCGGAACCTCTTCTACCCCGTGAAACGAGGTGTAGAGGGGACCCAAGTGCACAAGGCCCATGGGCAGGACGTGTAATCGAAGTGACTTGGCAAACAGGTGATTAGCCCATTGGAGAAAAAAGACAGCGATTATGTGAATAACGCAGCAAATGATAGCAAGAATGCACTTGGAGAATCACCACTACAAAATATAGAATCATACATACATCGTGCCAGCCATATACATACAAGGTAAAGTTGAAGGAAGAGACAGTGTTACCAAAATAAAAATATATATACCCACAGGCGTGTCATAAAAGGCGACGAATACGGGTTATGCATGAGGCTGGCAACTTTATCATGTAGAACAAACGGCCACGGAAACCACCGCTGGGGGAATCACGTGACTGCTTGGTGCAGACTTTCTGCAAGGGGACAAGTTACAGTGGTGGTTCATCGCTCCGTGAGACAGGGCAAAGAAAAATTATGGTGATGATGATGACGACGACGATTTTTGTTAAGAACATTACGTGTTGTAGAACGTGTGAATTATGATAATCAAACATTTTTTATTGTCGTTTCCCTCTGTATTGATTCTCGAGACATTGCATTTTGTGTATCTTAAAAGTGTTGATAACGGACCTGCCAACTCGTATTCTGTCGTTCTAATAATTCCCAGGACAAATTCTCATTGTGCCTCTTGTGACAGCTAGTAATATTCTTGTCTTATTATCGTCTTATCTTATTCTATTTATTGTCAGGACGAACATTCAATGATCGTGTTTCCTTTGCGTGCTGATAATCGACAAATGTGTGTCTAAGGTATAGGCAGCCCCATATCCGATACTGCTATAGGGGAGTAAAGTATTAAACACTTCACTTTACCAAGTCTAGATTCGAAATGTGGTGTGACCAGTTCCTGTCCTCGCAGCCTTTGCTTCCCTTACTCAAAAGCAGAGTCGGGTAGCCACTTACAGCTTGATTGACTGAAGCGTAGCGTCATCGTGACTTGAACCCTGTGCCTGTGCCGCAACGCGAAAGGCCAGCGCTCTAACCACTCTGTCAATCGGACAATCCACATGTGGGTACGTTTATTTTGTCATGTCATTTTACGTCCCTGTATTGCTTAATAATGAAAAATGAGTAACGAGGAAGCCCTGAAAGATACCCAGCACAAGGGAAGCGTATTCCTCATATTAGAAGAAAACAGTCCATTTTTATTGGGCATGTTTTGAGAAGAAGGAAACTTGAGTGCGTCGTTACAACAGAAAAGATTGAAACAAGAGACAGAGAACAACAAAGTGAGCAGATACTGGATAGTTTGATATGGAAAGAGGTCAACGACAGAATTGATAAGTAGTACTGGAGACAGGAAACTGTGGAATGACATGATCGCCTATGCCACCAGCCATGGCACTTGAGGAAGAAGAAGGTAGTGCTTAAGAAAGTGTGTAAATTACGGAGACTCGTTTATTTCATTTATTCAGTACCCGTTAAGCTCCCTCTGGAGCACTTGCCTTCAACAAAGTCATGCCAAACATTACTGTCCTATGCCATCTGTTCAAGGTCTTGTTACATATTTGTTATCTCTTTCTTGTCTGTCTCCTGTTCCCTATATTTCTTTCTTGTCTGTCTCCTGTTTCCTTTATCTCTTTTTTGTCTGTCTCCTATTTCCTTTATCTCTTTTTTGTCTGTCTTTTATTTCCTTTATTTCTTTTTTGTCTGTCTCCTGTTTCCTTTATCTCTTTTTTGTCTGTCTTTTATTTCCTTTATTTCTTTTTTGTCTTTCTCCTGTTTCCTTTATCTCTTTCATGGCTGTCTCCTGTTTCCGTTATCTCTTTCATGGCTGTCTCCTGTTTCCGTTATCTCGTTCATGGCTGTCACCTGTTTCTTTCGGGAAACCACGCATGATTGGAACTATTGGCCGGCATTCGAGATGTAAACATAACAACATTTCTTGTTGGAGCCTGGTCTAATAGTAAACAACAACGTGCGTTGGACGAAAGTTGCAATATAACCTGCCACTTTAGTCGGTTGAAAGCACTGTGACATTCAACTCGCCAAGACACAACTAGACCTGCCAGAGATAAGAATAGAATCAGAATCCATTTATCGGACCGGACTTGTTTGAGCCTCTTGAGGACTTAAAAGCCCAGGAAAACTCTACCATTATTAGCAAGGAAAACCGGAGTATGAGGAATCTGAGACACGGAATCAAAGTGGGAACTTATTGTAAAGTAATAACACCCCAGAACACGTGTAAGAGGCATCTTCAACAAGTTTCCGTAGCTATTTCTCTGAGCCAGCAGTCTGTCGGTAAACCCAAAAATTTGGGGTAAGTTGTATATCTATAATTCTATGTTTTGCATTATTAACACGTGAAATAATATGTTTATATTGACATGTGAAAATTGCTAAGTGGATCTCCAAGTCATTTGAGGCTGGCAACCTCAGCATATAGAATGATGATTTCATGACCACCACTGCAAGGGCTGGTGACTGCTTTATGCGAGTTTCTTATAAAGAACTAAAAGCAGAGGTGGTCTCACGTTCAATATGGAGCAGGAACTGAATGATGAAAGAAATAAAGTACGTACTTATTATATTATTAACATTTTCAACCAGTGTAGATGTAAATGTGAACATATTCACTCAAAAAGTAATGACAGTTTCCACCTTTTCAACCAATGTAAAGGTAAATATAAATCTATTCAACCTACATGTAACGAATGTTTTTTCCTTTTCAATGGGATTAATATTAATTCTCAGCGAGGGTAACAATTCTGAGGTAGATGGGATAGTGGAGTGAAAAGACGGGGACACATGAGAGTGTGTCAGGAAAACGCAAAACTCAAGAGGGTATTTGTTCTCTTCTGTTGTGACACTAGTTGGTGCTACCAACTGAGGGTACTATCTCTGGAACAAGTGAGGGTATAAGTGGCCTGAAGTCGACGCTAGACAACATCATCAGACGGGTCTTAGAGACGCAGGACCAGCTTGGTAGTTACTCCATGACACTTCTTGGAACGTGCTACAACTTTCACACTTGACCAGTGACGAGAGTGTATCAGGCATCCATATACAAAGAACGTAACAGCAAATCCTAGGTGGCTAGAAATTGAGGAGAATCTTCAGACAGGTGAAGCATCAGACAGTCCGGACGTGGTAGCACGCGTATTCAAATTAAAGCTGAAAGCCATTATGGACGATTTGACGAAGCATGATGTTCTTGGCAAAAGCATGGCTTACGTCTACACCATCGAGTTCCAAAAACGTGGCTTGCCACATGCTCACATCTTGATTATTCTGCTGAACTGTCAGACATTCAAGCCGAGCCAAGGCATTTTAAGATCGTCACTCGCTGCATGATGCACGGTCCTTGCGGTACTGCAAACACTGGAGCACCATGCATGGGGAGCAATGCGTGCAAGAAAAAGTTTCCTAAAGTCTTTCAAATCGAAACGCAGGTCAATGGATATCTCTTTTACCGTCAACGTCCAGGAGTTACAGCGGTTATGAGATGTGTTGAATTGGATAATCGCTCTGTGGTCCCTTACAACAAATACTTGCTCTTAAAATATAACTGCCATATAAATGTTGAGATTTGTTCGTCAGTGAAGGCAGTTAGATATATTTATAAGTATATTTACAAAGGATATGACTGTGAAAATGTCAAGATAATGGAGGGAGAACAACGAGTTGCACACAATGAGATAACCAACTACGTTGATGCTCGATATGTAAGTGCACGTGAAGCAATGTGGCGCTTACTGGAATTTCCGATGCAAGACAAATCTCATGCGATCATAATGTGACAGCGCCATCTTGTTGCTAGTAGAGTTGACTAGAAATCTTGACAAACTGGATGATCCCGTCCCTCGCCTTGCACTGAACTGGGTGTTCTACTGTTTCGGCTGTTGCTGCTCTGATTGCTGAAGAGTTGCTTCACTGCGTGCTGTCTGTCAATCCTGCCGACGACGCCACTTGTGACAGGGGCTAGGTGTGCCTCACACCCAAGGCCCGTGCACTAAGAAAATTTATAAAGGATCGTTTGACAGGGGTTGCAATTATTGGTTGCTTGCAACCCTCTCAGCAGCAGTCTTAACAATTCAAGCAACCCAAAGCCTTATGCAGATCAACATTTAATTCTACCGAATAGAACCGAACACCAAACAAACAATCAAACAAACACCCAGTCAGTGTTCATAGACTGTCTGAAAAACAATAAATAAAACAATGTTTAAGTGAACATCAATAGCATGGATAATAACACTTACCATACAGAAAACATGCGCCCACCTGATATCATCAACTATCTCACACACTCATGCGTGTCGTCCAATGCGACTAGTATGGTGTTGTGCATGAGGCTGGCAATCGCACCGGGTAACATAGGTTGCTACCGAAACCACTACTGCAAGAGCATCTGAATGCTTCATGCTGAGACAAACCACACCGGTGGCCCCATGCTCCCTCAGGAGCGGAGAAGAGAAATATACATCTCCAAGTACGCCCACGTGCTCTCACAAACCATGTTCACATAACAATAATAATCAACTGGACATAAAATAATATTCTTCAATACATGTACAACAAATAATCTCAATAATGAGAATTAACTACTACCTCTCAACCGACCCACATCAATACTCGTCCCTGCACTCTGAACATGTCGTAAGTGACGACTGGTGCGCCTGGCCAAAAGCGTGTCATATATGACCCCTGATGAGATTGGGAACTCATCACATGAAACACATTATTACAGAAACAACCACTGTAATAGCATAAAAATGCTTCTGTTGACTTGTGGTGGACACCAGCCGCATTGGTGTTTCCATGCTCCCCCAGGAGCAAACAGAGAAACACCTGTCTCAACTTGCCTTACGCAACCAAGGAGTGGCTCTCATCTCACCAGAAATCTAAATGACTATTCTCCCTTCAAAGTAACCACTAAAGATAAACAGTAGAATAATCAATCATCGTGAAATACGCTCAATACTTTTACATTAAAGAAATAAAATGTAATTATTCTCGACTGGAACTAAATACACAGCGTGTCACCTGGCGTAACATTTACCACGCGGTGCGTGTTATTCCGACTCGCTGGCGTCGCTTTTTATCACCACGAGGCTGCTATCTTGCTATCGTTAATCTTATCTAAATTCCAGTGAAATAGCCTCACACTATATCTGCCTTTCTGAAGAATGAAATAATCGCTCTTAAACTTTCACATATATCTATCTACCTATTTATCTCATTAAACATTAAAATAGCCACATTGATATAATTTCAGAATCCTAGAAAACTAATGCTAATTTAAATTAACTCACGTGCTCAAGGCATTTACAGCTTGGCTCTGTCTAAGCTCGTCTGTTCTCTTCTGGGCGGCTCTCTCAACCATAGACCAGTTTCGCCGCTTGCTACCCCTTTTATTAGCCCTGGCCTAACCACTCAACTTACTGCGCGCAACGCGTATTAATCTGCGCCACACAGATAACACACGCGATTATTGCTCTAGAATGCATGAAAACACAGATTTACACAACTAGAGCAAAAACACAACTAATTTGTAGGCTTTATTATGGCCTTGTAATAAATCTGCTTGAAGATAACGTGATGAAAAGGCACTAAACCACAGAGACAATATGACTGACCAGATGGGGCCAGCGCCGAGAACGACAGATCTCAAGATGGCGCTGTCACAATAAGATTGCCTGTTCATCTTCCACAACAACAGAGAATAACATTTGAAGAGGGACGTGAGGAAGAAGCTTTAGCAGCAGCAAGATCAAGCATCACCAAACTTACAGCTTGGTTTGTATTAAATGCTGCAAATCCAGATTCTCGAAAATTCCTCTACACTGAAATTCCATTTCATTACGTTTTCAAAAGTGGACATTGGAATCGAAGACAACGTGGAGCCAATAAAGGGATAGCAAGAATGTACACTGTTACCGCGAATTATCAAGAACGCTTTTACTTGCGTTTGCATCTTTTGCATGTTACGGTGCTTCCTCCTTTGACGATTGCATAGACTTGATGGAGGTACTTATGTAACCTTCAAGGAAGCAGCATTTCATCGACATTTATTGTTCTCTGATGAAGAATGGGTTAAGTGTTTTGGCGAAGCTGTGATTTTTCAAATACCATATCAGATGCGCCAATCATTTGCTTTAATTTGTGTTTATTGTTCACCAACAAACGCATTCTTGCTTTGGGAAAAATTCAAGTTGGACATGGCTTTAGATTTTCTGAAGGATCATCAAAATGAAGCAGCTTTCAACTTGGCTTCACAGGACATCAATTATGTATTTCAGCAGCACGGATTTCATTGCAGTTCATTATATTTATACCAACCTACTGGAAATAAAATTCATCGCTGTTGAAGAGCAACAAGAAGTCGAGCGTCGCATCATGAGTCTCAATGCTCAACAGATGGCTGCTTTTGAAATAATTATGCAAGTGATCAATTGTAAGAACAGTCCTGATCCTTTTTTTCCATGGATGGTCCTGGTGGTTCTGGGAAAACATACCTGTATGTCACAGAGAGTTTTATGATCAATAAATTTTTCTATATATTCTTTCTTTCTTCCACCCGTGTCCTCTATTTTATTATCACTCTTTATCCTTTTCCTGTATTTTTCGCATTCGTTCGTTTGCGAGAAATATTTTCTTTCCCATTCTCACTTTACCGTTTTTCTTTCCCATACTGATACTCATTCTATTACGTAGATGTCAGGCTCTGGGGGTTATTGCGTTGTAGACGTAAAACTGTGAATATTCATCTATCTCAGACATAGGGCCGACATATCGTCTGCATTTTCACCTGTCACAACGTAGTTTCATCGGCTGAGTGCTCAGGTGAGGTGTGAGACCCGACATCTGCACGGCGCAGAATGAGACATTTGTCTGGTAGTTTCCTCTGTCACGGCACTCTGGGCCAGTTTCGTTAGCAGTGAGGTGTCTAAGACGCGTTTGGCATGTTATGTCCAGCGTCTAAGGTACGTAGGTGTTAAGGAAAGGGGAGGCTATTGCGTGGTTTTGGAAATAGCGCACATCTTTGTCCGTTTCATAGATATAACTAGAGTTGGAAACCTGACTTCAGGCACTCAGTAACTTCGCAGTTAGACTAGAACAACCTACGTTCGAGCCCTAAGAATCTCTGTTATAGAAGCAATTAGTTGGTCGAATTGAATGTTCGATTTCTAAGTATCTCTGTTGATGATAGAGGGCATTAGTTGGTCGAAGTGGTTTTAGTTCTTAGTAGTTCTGTGTTGAGGTAAATATATTATATCTAGTATTTTGTGAAGTGTTTAAAGTGTTAAATCGCCTATTTCATTTTCACTAGTTCTTTTGTGCAGAGAGAATTAAAATATAGTCTGTATTATTTTCTAGTGACGTGTTTCAGTGGAAAGCAGAATAAATTATATTTCTAGCTTAAACTCATGCAGCCATAAATGAATTTGATTTACTGCTAAATAATCAGACGAGAATATATTTTAAAAATTAACTTATAACTGAAATGCTACATCAGTGAGTATTGACGGAATACATACGTATTCCTAATTCATGATGATTGATTTTATACATAACTTATTTCACGGGAAGTTTTAAATGATAAGTCAAGCTGTACGCTTGCAGTTTAAAATGTACGTTATAACAAGTACATAGTATGTATAATTATTTTATATGTGTTTTTTTCCTTTATTCAGTGAATAGTGGGGTGACCCAAACTTTGCCAGCGTTAAGTACAGAGTAAATATCTGTGTAGAACAAAAACATTCTTTCCTTAAAGACTTGGTCTATAACCTTTACAAGAACTTTAAAGATTTTTAAAGAAGTAACGGGCCATCGAGCCTGATTTGATTCTTCCAGAGAATAAAACCGCAAGTACATTTTAGCCCATGCGGCAAGTAACATATTAACGCCAGTAACACTCCGACACTGTTGACTAGTGGTGTGGTGACCAAATAAAGTCCTAACCTGAAAGAAGACACCGATCTGACATTCATTTCTAGAAACCTAAGCTATTGACACTGTGCTCGTTGTTAATGTTCGTGCCTGGACAATTTTAATGTGACCTAAACAGACATCCGAAAAATAAGAACACCCAAGGAATCGTTCCCTGAAGCAGAGAATTCAACCCGTCTTTTTGGAACTGGGGATTTCTTGGTCAAAGACTGCCATTGACGATTCTGTATGTGAATGTCCTAAAAATTATGTTTCCAGATGCTGTTAACAAAGCTGTAAGTATGCAATAGAGCACGTGGCCACGGCTGAGTAAATAGAGTGAATGCAGGTCTGAGTGTTCCTTTATTGTTGTAATTTGGCACCCATTTTGCTGTCTTAACTATCTTTATGCAAGTATTGCTAACCATATTTTCCTTTAGAATAGATCAGAGATATCAAGTCTGTCCATACCTTAAAAGGGGGGAAATATTAGACCAAATCATATGTATCCGTGACTCTTTGGGGCTATCATCTTTCTCCTAACGGGACTGTGGGCTAAAACATCGAGGGAAGATCATACCAGTGGGTCTATATCTTTTTTTGTAGCAATTCATTGACTTGATGCTTATATATATATATATATATATATATATATATATATATATATATATATATATATATATATATATATATATATATATATATATATATATATATATATATTTGATGTAAATTTTGGATGTTGTGGTGGTGGAAGTTTATATTGATAATTAAACTGCCCTTAAACTTAATCAGCGTGTTGGTCAGCTCGTTATAGAATATCTATATAATCATTTGTTATAGTTTTCCCACGTCTTGTGGCCGGGAGAGTGGACGGGAACGGCACCAAATCAAGTTAGATGTGACCGGGCTTGGTCACGGTGACAAATCAAGTCTAGTGTGACAGGGTGAGCATGGGGTGGAATCTTTTATCAATTTTCATCTGTTGTTTTACTGGCGACTGCCAGAGATGGTGATTACAGAATATGAACATAACCCAGGTGATTCTTTTAGAGACTCGTAACTGTGTTTATGTTTTAGGCTGCATGATCGTCGAAAATATGGTAACATTCTTTTCTCTATTACCTGATGTAAACAAACGACACTTCCTACTGACGTTCAGGAAATAAGTTCAAGCTGGATTAAATATGAATGAACACCTTTATTAAGTGTCTGCAACCTCTGACAACTTCATAATAGTTCATAAATACATGTGCTTCTGTGGTATACAAACCAGTCATTCCAAGAAATAACACACAGCCATCGAACTTACAAGATGGTCCAAAACCCAAAATCACTGCCTCGCTCGTCTCGTGCCTAAAACCAACTTACTTAACCCCCTTCTCTCAAACCATCACTTCCGTCCTAACTACTGGGCAATTCTACCCCAAGTTCGATGACGTCATTTCTTAACCTTTAATTAAATCACTCATAGGATTTGTGACTAGTGTTATTACGCTAACTAGACACGCTCAAATACTTAGTGTTTAATCTTGCTAAGTATTCTTACCCTAACTATAATTAAGTGGCAGCACCTTTGTGTTAATCTGACGTAACAGTCCGTACTGTCACAGTCTGTACGTCTAACTGTCGTCTTGTATGTGCGTGCACGTGAGTGGATAGAACTATATATGTTATATATATATATATATTTATATATATATATATATATATATATATATATATATATATATATATATATATGTGTGTGTGTGTTTAGACTGTCTGACTCCTCTAAAACTGTCGTAGAAGATAGGTGAAAGAGAGAAGATTTCTCGATTTCAGAGACAGCCTCTATCACAGTCTACCATCTCACTCGTGAAAATCTATTGCTATTACTATCTCTCACTGTGACTAACACTTATTCAAATCTAATCAGAAGGGACCAACCCAAGTCTTAATTCTCCTATCAAAAATCTACGACACTGTACAACACGTTGATGTACTTTATTCGAGGTAGAGGAGAAATAGTTCTTTCATTTGCCACAACTGGGATTGCTGCAACTCTGATGAAAGGCGGTCGCACTGTTCACAGTGGATTCAAGCTACCAGTTCCAATTATAGAGACTTTCGTCTCGAATATGAAGCACACATTTGAGGCAGCTGATAAATTCGCCAAGCGAAGCTTATTATTATTGACGAAGTGACAATGTTACCAAAGAATGGACTGAGATGCATTGATTTGCTGCTACGCGAGCTTACGCAAACAGACAATCCGTTTGGTGGCAAAGCAGTTGTCATTGGTGGTGATTTTCACCAAACCCTTCCAGTTGTTCCGCGAGGAAAGCAGACAGACATTATCGAAGCATCCATCAAATCCAGTGAGCTGTGGCAACACTTCGCAAAGATCTCATTAGTCTCAAACATGCGAAGTGAAGTACGAGACTCTTTCAATAATTGGTTGCTTGACGTCGGTGCCGGCGCTCTTCCACAAATCACAGGTTTGTGGCACAATGTCATTGAGATTCCAGGTGGTATGATCATTCGCGATGAAAATATTATTGACATCATCTATGGTGAAAATTTATCAGCAATTTTAATGGAAGAACTATCACAACGAGTCATTTTGTGCACCAAGAAAAAGGAGGCTTTAGATCTAAAAAGATATTATAACAAGACTTCCGGGTGAGCTAAAAATCTATTACAGTTCTGATGAAATAATATCTGAAGATCACAGTGATATTATGAACTATCCGATGGAGTTTCTTCATTCGAAAACTCCATCAGGTATGCCTCCTTATGTATTGGCTTTAAAAAATGGTGCCATCGGTATGCTTCTCCGCAATTTGAATCCGAAAAAGGATTGTGCAATGGAACGCGATTGATCATTCGAAAGTGTCATTGCAATTTCCTAACTGCAAAAGTTTTGTCAGAATCAAATAAAAAAGAAATTATCAACATTCCGCGAATCGACATGGCCCCTAGCGATGAATTTGCCATTCATCCTGAAGCGTCGCCAATTTCCAATCATTCCATCATTTGCGATAACCGTCAACAAATCTCAGGAGCAAATATTTGAACATGTTGGAATCTTTTTGAACGAGTCACTCTTCTCTCATGGACAGCTGTACGTCACACTGTCTTGATCGAGAAATCCCAACAATGTAAAAGTACAATTAAAACAACAGAAAAACAAGGTGCTCTTTTGATGGACAATCGAATATTCACAACTAACATTGTTTTTCCAAAAGTATCTGAATAATTAAAATTGCAGTTAGGTTTTGGTGCTTTTGAATTTAATTAGTAACTAATAATAAAAAAATCACAAAGTAGCTGCGACCTTTTATCAAGGAAAGACAACTCTAGTTATTGTAGGAATTTAGTTGTGTATCCCCACTGATCTGTTCTTCGCATGCGCATTTCAGCTTATTTTCGTTGTGATGTCTGACTTTGTGAATCATACCTTCGTCAAATGTTCTTTTTAATTTTGTTGGGATGGTACCCTTTCATCCTGCAATTTCAGAAAGGATCGGGACGAAGCGCGCGCCATAGAGAAGCTGGAAAGGGAGGGAGTAGCAGAGAGGGAATTGGTGAAAGAGAAAGAAAGAGCTAGAGGAGGATTCAAATCTACGCAAGCACCCATTTATAAAAGTCCTTAGCTTTCTGGTTGTTGTGTTGATTGTTCTCCATTTTCTGAGCCATAAAACAGGACTGACTTTACATTTGAATTGAAAATGCTGATTATTGTGTTGGACATGATTTCTTTTGATCTCCATAAGAAGATTAGATATTTCATATTTAAATCGATAACAAATGCACATATCAGGCCTGCTGGGGCCACAATAATACGTGTACATAGAACATTTTTATACCAAATGTTGATCAGCTGATTTATTTTAGAAATTAAATGCTCGTACAGCTTCCGATGTAAAATTGGAGCGACAAAATCTCCATTCTGAATGTGATATCTCTGTGTAACCATAGTTCTTCAGTCGTTGACAGACTGCATTACTCACTTTTAATCCACGCCTCTTTTTCTTGAGATGTTATCAAACGAAGTTGTTTACCAACTTTCGCAACCTGCCAGTCAATCAGGGGGCGAACCACGTCCGTTTACAACAGTTTCTCACATGAGCGAAGCTGTCAATATTACGACATCGGACAGACAGCACGTGGAAAACACGTGGAACAGTTAACGACCATTTGATGTTTATAGACTCAGGGAGAGATAACGTTTCATCTCGAGACGCGAGCGATTTTGAAAGAAACCCCGTTATCGGGACGAGGGCCTTTGATGTTGGCCAAAGCAGCGTTCGACGAGAGGAACGGTGGCGGGCTTAGAGAACCTTCATCTGATCCACAGTTTCTCAAAGGCTTTAGTTCGCACGTTAATGCGAAATTAACACCATTAGGGATCTGAGAGCCAATGAATATATATAAACAGTGGTTCCTTAAACTCACTGATCAGTTGTCGCTCAGAATTTCGGATAATCTAAACACGTTATTCTAGAACCATCGTTGGGAGTGTATTAATAGCATTTCGTGGGGATTGTTTCATTTCTGATTTGTGGTAATAGAAATTAGCATTTACGTGATTTAATGTGTTACGTTTACCATTATAATTCACTGTGATTTTCTAGCGTTAAAACTAGTGAAATAAATACCTTTTTTTTCTTTGCCAGAGGTGCAGTTAGAATGATAATTTTATCACCCTTTTCACACCAACAGATACGGTTTAGTTGACTGAGTAAGTGTTAAGCGCGACTGTAGTGACCGAATAGAATTTACGTTTATTTCATTTTGTGTTTTATAGTAAGTGACTATTGTTTATACCTTATGACTAAACTAACGGCGCCGACAGTAAAATAATTATTAACGACAGACGATATTTGTAAGTGCTCGTAGGGGTAATTAAACAATAGTTGACAGTGTGAGCTGATCGTTAACGCGCGCGCGCAGAAGGGGCGGGAAGGTGCATACCTTGTCCGAACCTGAAAGCGCAGCGCGGGCAAAAAACTGACCGTATAGTTGTAAATAAAGTCACCGTGTGCCTTTTAACTTTAAGCAGGACTACCGGAGAGGGAAAGAGATCGTCTTGTCCCCGTCCGTGTACATATAGAATAGTTGCATTTCTTTTTCATAATGTCTTGTTTATTTCTCGCAGACCTGACAGAGCGGCCAGCGGTTTTCTTCTTTATTATAGTCTCCAGTACTGATGGGATTTATGTTGTCTTCTTCATGGCTACGAGTCCACAAGTCCATGTTTAGAACAGGACTGGCTAAAAGACAAATAAAGATTTAACTATTAAGGTTAACTGGACTATAAATTCCCAGATATTTTTTCCAATTTTATCAGCCACGGGAGTGGTATATAATAAATAATATCCATATCTGAACGTTTGACAGTAGTAGCACCGGATTTATCCAGAAAGTTGCGCTGTTTCAAAATCGGCACTCACCACAGAGACAGCCGATAGGATTTACCTGTCAATCAATTATCATCATCCATTAACAATAACACTGGTATACACACATTTTGGTGCCTTAAATTTTATAGCTGTTCTTTGGGTAATTTTGGGTTGCTGATTCCAAAAATGTAATCAGATGTTTTCTATCAGCTCTAGTTTTTGAGATAACTAAGAATGACCATATTAGTAGGGCAATTGTTATGTACAATCCTAGAGTTAGGTGCTATCAGTGGCATTTTGACTTTAGTCTGCATTCATATTAGGCCCTATATGTAATTACTGTGCATATATTACCAAAAATGTAATAAAACTTTATCACTAGCACTTGTATAGTCAACACGCAAAAAGGATCTTTTCGAGGACTTCCTGGAATGTGATATGCCCGGACAGTCACGCTTAAGGGTCCAACAGTAATCTGCCATCATGTGGGCATCCCAAAGTCCCTGGTATCTCTCTTCATTGTTTTTATATCTTGGTGAAATCTTTCACCTTGCTCCTCACTAAAGTCGCCAAGATTCTCCGGAAATAAATGTAAATGGTTATGGAGGTAGTGAAATTTTATGCTCATGTTGCATCCAAGTTCACAAAAACTCGACAGCATGTTTCCAACTAATTCATAATAATTGTCTGCTTTAAAGTTACCCAGAAAGTTTTGCACAACTAAAACAAATGATGACCAGGCTGTGGACTCTGTTTTGTTCATGGAATCAATAAAATTTGGATCGTTTATTAACTTTCTAATTTGAGGTCCATCAAAAATTCCAGCTTTAAGTTTGTCTATGCTCAATTCTGGAAACTTTCTGCATAAGTAATCAAAACAGGTACCATCTTTGTTCAGTGCCTTAACAAATTGCTTCATCAAGCCAAGCTTTATATGTAATGGTGGCAGTAGAACTCTTTTTCGATCAATGAGAGGCTTATTGACAATATTTTTTTCTCCAACTTTAAATTTATCCCTCAACGGCCACTGTTTCTTTGTCCAGTGCATATCTTTTGCCCTGCTATCCCACAAACATATAAAGCATGGATATTTGGTGAATCTCATTTGCTGGCCAAGCAAGAAGTTTCTCATTTTAAGATCTACACAATCCATCTAGTTATGTTCTAAATACTTCAATTTTTCCAGAACTGTGCTTATTGTATCATACTCCTCCTTCATTGTAGTAGAATGAGAAATTGGAATTGAGCCATATTTGTTACCATTTTGTAAGAGAACACCCTTCAAATTTCTTTTAGAGCTGTCAATGAAAAGTCGCCACTCATCTGGTGTATAACTTACACCCATTTTGTTAACAAGACCTCCTACATTAGTACAAAACACAAGGTTGTTTTCTTTACAAAAGAAAGGAATAAAACCTTGCTCTCTGCTGCAATAAAATGTAACCTTTGTTTCAGCAGTCAGTGATTTTTCTTTCTTTCAATCTTGAAGCCAAAACTTCTGAAGATTCCTTGGAGAGATATAGATCTCGGATTAGATCATTTAGTTCAAGCTGGTCGAAGCGTTGAGCATCTGAAAAATCATCTTCGAAATCGCTATCACTGTCACTTGTCGTTCCACATGCCACTGCTGTCTCATCTTCTAGCAGGGAATCCGAAATCTGACTGAAAGTTGGAATTGGTATGTCATCTCCGTGTGGAACAGGTCGCCTAGCAGAATCTAAATCTGGATATTTCCACTTTTTGTGATTTTTTTCCATTAATTCCCTTAATATTCACAACACAGAAATAACCGTCCTCATAGTGGTTCTTGGGCTCTCTCCAAACCATTGAATTCCAAATTTTAAACATTTTCTTTTCCCTTAAGTCCACTGTCGCAGGTGTTCAACACATGTTTTTCAAACAATACGAGGAGCCCAAGACTTGTTCTGGTCACCTAGTTTTACTTTAAAGTAAGCAAAGTATGCCTTTTTCACAAAAACAGTAATATGCTTCCTTTGTTCTTCTTTGAAAGTGTACTCTCCACAAATATAACAAAATAAATGCGGTGAAAGAAAACATGCTCTTCTTGAAGATGATGCCATTCTCTGTTAGAAGTGTAATAAAATAAGTAGCATACTAACATGCATGCAGTGGCTTAAAATCTAAAAAAGGCAATTCTGGGAAGATTCATGGAAAACTGAAACTGAGAGTAAACAAGCAGTTTTCTTTTGTAAAGGACTAGACAGCAATAGTTTTTTTTTTACATAGCCTTATATAGAAAATATTGTAATAATACAAAAATGTCTGTATCTCAAAAACTAGAGTTGCTACAGACAAGTAAATGTGATATTTGGATTGAGCAGGAATCATTTATGTACAATCAAGAGTAAAATGTTTGGCACCAAAAAAAATTTTTCTTTTTGTAGGGCTGTGTAATTAACAGTTTTTAGCACCCAGATGTTTCTTTAGTACGGTGAACACCAGATCTCGGTTCTACATTAACTATTCAAGGTAACATTTATATATCCAGGAATACACTACCAACTTGGCGTCCCCCTCCTAAAAATCGTATTTGCTATAGAGGGGGGGGGCTGGGGCCGACTTGGATAATACCCCTGACACTTTATATATATATATATATATATATATATATATATATATATATATATATATATATATATATATTTATATATATATATATAAATATATATATATAATATATATATATATATATAGCTGATATATATATATATATATGCTTATTGGTCCAACAGTAATTGATGATCTGGATTTATGCTTGATGACTTGGCTCTTCTCATGTGGGCTTCCCAAAGTCCCCTGGTCCCATAGCCGTCACAAAAATCAACAGATGCTAAGGACTTTAAAGTTGAAAGGAAACCACTGTTTTGTCATTGGAAGGGTCATCGTTTATTCCAAATTGGGGATATACTGGAAACAGGGAAAAGACAAAAATCTTTAATGCCTTAACAAATGGTAAGGGTGTTCCAACTTTAAATTTAATCCCTCAACGGCCACTGTACTTTGTCCAGTGCATATCTTTTGCCCCTATCCCACAAACACCAATATTTGGTGAAGATGTATTTTAAATCATAATCCATTAGTTCTGGCAGTACTCCTCCTTCATATAGACAAAGCAATTGGAGGGAGCCATATTTGTTACAGCGATATAGAAAATCAAGAATACAAGAGGACAAGAGGAGCTTATCACTTACACCCATTGGGAAATATATGGAGATCAAAGTAGAAATAGTTTCCTTGTATGGTTAGACATGGAGAACAACAAAGACAACAACCGAAAAAGCTACCAGACTTTACTTTTAAATGACTGGTGCTTGCGTAGAATAGAGGGATTAAAATGGTATGACAAGGTTACCAACGTGGAACTGATGACAAGACACTTTGAGAAGAAGACGATGGCGATGGATAGGACATTCCCACACTAGAAAAAACCATTGGTGATTGGGCATTACAAGTCCACTGGCAGTCAACCTTGTTTTTCTGGCCCAAGACTTGTCCCCTTTAAAGGGCAGTATGCCTTTTTTCACAAAAACAGAGGCAGAGTGAAAGTGTACTCTCCACCAAAAGAAGTACATGCTCTTCTTGGAGAAGAGAGTAATTAAGTAGATACTAACAGATGGTGGCTTAAAATGATAAAAAAAGGAGGAGATCATGGAAAACTGAAATGGTAAACAAAGTTTTCTTTTGAGGATAGACAGCAATAGGCCTTATATGATAATTAACTTGCTACAGCAATGTGTTTTGGATTGAAGGAATCATTTATGTACAATCAAGAGTAAAATGTTTGGCACCCAAAAAAAATTTTTCTTTTTGTAGGGCTGTGTAATTAACAGTTTTTATCCGGTGAACACCAGATCTTGGGATCCAGGACTTGGGTCCCCCTTATCGTATTTGCTATGTGGGGCCGACTTGGAATGACACTTTATATATATATATATATATATATATATATATATATATATATATATATATCTATATATATATATATATATATATATATATATATATATATATATATATATATACAGGAACCATTGCAAGTTCCAAAAAGATATCACCAGAATAGGGTAAGCGTGATTGATGTGGCCACGTATGACAGAGAGAGAGTGTGAAATAGTTTCTTTGTTACAGGAAACATTGTACCATCTGCTTACTGTTTAACTATTGTTTTATTTTACTGGAAAGCATTTAGTAGAAACTTTGCTTCTTTCTTTTACTGTCTATACTGTATCCTAGTGCTAACCTTTTTATGACCTTTGGGGTTATTAACTTGTTGGGTTCTTATCTTCTCAATGAGGGGAGGACACAGGTATTCTGTTAATTCTCTCTCTCTCTCTCTCTCTCTCTCTCTCTCTCTCTCTCTCTAGATATATATTTGATCTTTCTTTTAGATATTAGATGTTGTAAAGTTTAATGATAATAAACAACAAAAGAACTAAACTTTGTGTGTTGGTCAGACCCATACCAACTAACCGTAGTTTTTCACGTTTGTGTGTCTTGTTGTCACATAGCTGTGTGTGTGTGTATAGTGTAACTTATTTATTTATTTATTTTTTTCGTACGCCCGCTAATACTCGAGGCGAAATCTCAGGTTATTGTTAATGTCTAACCTGACATTGATTTTACGTGAGTATCCCTTTTCTTGTGCAGAGACAGGTGTCCCTCGCCATTCAGGCAGATACTCGCCGATTTCGGAGGTACCCATTAGAGCTGGGTCGGCTCAGGAGCCGCCAATCCCTGGTCGACGACACTCCGTCAAATGTCCTCGCCAGGTCTCGAGTTAATCCAGTCCAATTCCCGGTCGACGAAAAATCCTCAAATGCCGTTGCACGGGTTTGATCCTGAATCACCCGGTCGCCAGAGCGGTGTTGTAACCACTACGCTAGCGCGGCTCCCTAGTGTAACTTATATTTCTCAATATAGGGAGGTGCAAGATTGTCTTATACTAAATTATAGTCCTATAGATAGGCTGGACTAGAGAAACTATTCAGTCCAGAGACAGATCTTCTCCTTAACTATTCACTCGTGAAAATCTATTTCTTACACCTTTACTTCTCACGTATTATCACCATCCCCTATACTCAAGTGGGACCATACTTAACTTTAACACCTATCTAAACGCGACACTCATATGACTGCCAGTAAGCATGAACCAGAGTTGGGGTACGGCACAAAGGATGGTCACCGACCGAGCAAAATGGCGACAGTTTGTTGCTTCCCTACAAGAATCCTCTAGGCGTAATGGCCACTGACTGCTTTGTCAGTCAGTGGCTAATGATCCAAGAAGAAGAAGGATATAATACCCCGTGTAGTTCCCGGGGTGCTCTGAAGAGACAAGGAATGAATAATCCTAATGCTCGCTCCAGCACGTTATACACGGCCACTAATATGCGGTTGTGCATTAGGCTTACAACTTCATCACGTTTAACAAATTGCCTCATAAAGTATTACTCATGGAGCATGGGAGTGCTTAGCGCAGATTTGCAGAACCTTCTAAGTTTTCTATCTGATATGAACCGCGTACTCCCGTAGCGGCTTATCGTGCAACAAGGTTTGATCATTATTTCTTGTTTCCGAGAAAATCGTACACAGTGACGAATTTTGCATCGAAGTCCACCACTCAAAGTTCGGGTGGACGGTCATGATAACTTAGCCATGAAGGTAGAACTTCTACTTATTGCCTTTATGGGATGAGACAGGAAAACCACTTCCACTTATCCAAATATTATAGTTAATAGAAGTTGACATAACCGGAGTTTTGTAACAAAAAGACTATTGGCATAGACCTCCAGAATTTCTTCGAGTTAATCGAAAATCGACTTAAGCGAGATCAGGTTAAGTGGACTGCACTGTGTCTGTGTATCTAGATGCACCGGTTGGGAGCTTATGGATTTAACATTACCACTAAACAGCATCCCAAATACAGTTAGAGTAAGCTCTTTTGTCCCAGCAAAATGTCTTTGAATTTTTCCCAGCCAGTCTTGAACTATCCATGTCATCCGTCATTTGTCTCTCCATGTTTATCTATGTCTAATTTAGCCTATTTTATTTCTTCTTGGAATAAACCTTCTCCATGCCTCTTGGGATTACGTGAACAAAAACTGATGCGGCCCCCACCTGCTCCACACATCTTTAAAAAAAACTATAGTAAATCGCTTTCTTTGTATTTTTTTCTACTTTTACCTTCAAAGTCTTTTACCTCACCGCTTTTCAATTACTATTTATTTTCCCTTTTAATGACCAGTTCTTTTCAGTGCTACTTCAGGCCAGCTGATAGGTACTAGTCGTCCTTTTCAGGGCTTAGAGTTTATCACCACAGCGCTTTAGTTAAAAGAGTTCACTTATTTTTAAATGTCAAATTGAGCTCCGATATAACCAAATGACTTAAATCTAGGTTGAAGAGAACATGCCTCGCCACAAGAAGGCAAAACCCGCCAACAAAATCAAAACAAACAACAACAAAAATTGCTTGTTTCGTATTCTTGCCCTCGGTTGTCTTCGTGTAACTTTTTAGTCCATCTTTTCTGTCCAAGCACCAACTTCTGAACCATCGTGACTTCGAATTTCTGCATAATATCCTGTATTCAGGTGATGTTTTCACACCATTAACGTGCTTCAAACGTCTCAGTGTTGATCTTTCGAGATTGCCATATCGATCTCCCAAAACATCAATATTTTGTGACTCCGGTGATGTTAATATAACAGACGCTGTTCTGCTTCGCGGATGGCTAGGGTTTCCTTATTTATTCATGCGCATTTAATGGAAGAACTGAGAGATAAATTAATTTATCGCCTGCCTTTTTTAAAATGTCTTTCACGTAATGACTTTTCGTCTAATCAACCCATTCATATATTTTTTTTTTCCTAATTAAAATTTTATTTTTATTTTTTATGTTTGAAACACACAAATAAAATAAACTTATTTGCTCATTCTTTGTCCAAGAAATTGTCCCTCTCTTTCGATTACGCCTTTGGTTATAGGTTATTGGACATGAAGCCACCTTTCTAATATCTTAGAACGCCCGAGCGCCCCCCCCCCCTTTTATTTAAAATAAATATTTTAGGAAGCTCCCACCCCAGGAATTGTGTAAGGAAAATACAATACTGTATTATAAGTGCGAACACACTGTTTACAGGCCTCAGGTTTCCCCTCTTTATTTGTATAAATGTTTATACAATACCAAACTGCCCTCTGTTCTGTACTGTTCTGATTCTTCTATCATTTACTAGACACAGTATTAAGGTCTTTGTCCTGTGTAATCTGATCTATACTGTATAATAGTGGCAACAACAGAAGTGATTGCGTCATTAATTAGGCTGGATCGCCCTAGATACATATCCTGTGTTACGTGCTGCGAATCGCGCTAATGACCCCTGTCTTCGAAGCATTATTTTTGTGGTGCCTAGCTGGCAGGGAGGATAGTGTGGTTCGCTTCTGTAGCTAGTCGGACATGCCGTTTGAAAGGTCCTGGGTTCGATTCTCCGGTAAGCCAATCTTTTCTGTTATTTTTCTGTTGTCTAGTTGTCTGCTTCTTTATTTCTTACGAGCGCCTGAAACATATCGTTATGTGTGTAATATTTATTTATTTAAACTTCTGTGGTCATTACAGACTTTCTGTACGTTTATTAACATGTGTTGACATTTAACTGAAACCTAAGATAACGCTATCTCAACCTTTTCTGAAAAGGTTAAACTTAGTTTGTTTTTTTTTTAAATTAATCACAAAGTTACAATAACAGTAAATGGAAGATAAAGTTGCATTTTCTTCCCTAATTAAGAATTCAAAGGTGTGAAGCAAGAAAGTGCGCTGATTGCACATTATTTGTTACTTTTGGTATTTTACTCTCATTGTCGATAAAGTTCGTGTAAGAAAGGGAGTATGCCATTGTTATACTCTGACATATGGAAGCGAGTCATCGACAATTAGCAGACAAGCAGAAGTATCCTCAGAGGCCACATAGATATATGATAGGAAACTCTTTACAGAGCGATACAACAGGAAGCAATCTGATCATCAGAAGGAGTCCCCCCGTCCGACAAGTGTTTCGGCCCTACATACTCCTTTACACTCTAAGGGGGGCGGGCCCACTTGGGTCATGACTCCCAAGCGTCTCAGCCTCCTGTTGTCTTGTATCGAAAATGAACCCATTTCACTTATGGTAGCAGCTTTAATCCACAACTCCGCCAGCCGTGGAGGCAATTGTGAAAGTAAGAAAGAGAAGACAAATTATTCCGTTCGCTCCGTAGCACATCACAACTACGGACACACACTGAGTCACCTGTGCGAAGCCGACGAGACTTCACACTGCGCGCTCGCCACTGAAATTCTTCCTGACACCCCTTATAGTATGCATCGCCTGTCGCCTCTCAGCCACAGCCCTTTCACTAGTACGCCTAAAAACTCAGCGTATTGTGGACTTAGAAAAATTCCTGGTGTTTTCTGTACCGCAGCGTTTATTATCACGATTTCCATTGCCCATTGCGGTTGTTCCACAGCCAGCCTGATGTAGATATACTCTACAGAAAACTGTTAGTGCGCTATTTCGATTTAACATCAGGAACGTATTTCACGTGATTTTCACCGTGTTTCAGCTCACTACCGCACTGTTTTGAACATTACATTGATCCTTCCGGTGCTTTCAGTTACCGTTCTACTGATTGTGTATATCAGTGCATAGGCGTATCTTGCGGTATTCTAGGTATACAATGGGTATGAAAGTCAAGTTCCTTACACTGCATACAATGGCAGTGAAGATGTATAAATATTTCTGCAGAGAAGCTAAGCGTGGTAAACTGTATCGGAGTCTCTCAAATCCTGAAAAGAGAACTATGCACGCTTTGGGTTTAAGTAAACGCTCATTTCATCAATTACTCAAAGGTAATGGAATTTTCAGTTCAATCAATACCAGGACGCAAGGAAAAAAGGAAGAAGTAGATAATTTTGTCAGGGATGTGATTAGAAGAGAGATTTGTAGAATATTCAATTCCAAAGAAACTGTGACACTAAGAAAACTGAAAATTCGGCTGAGAACACACAGTGACATTGATGTGTCGAAATCAATATTATGGAGAACTGTTAGAAGCATTGGCTTTACGTTTATGAAGTACGCTAGTGAAAGAAACATCATCTGCGAGAAGCCGCACTTAGTATCTATGAGAAGTAAATATTTACGTGAAGAACGGGAAATGCGTAATCAAGATTATGATATTGTGTATGTGGATGAAACTTGGATCAATGCACACCACACAAGTGAAAAAGGAATGGGCAGTTATCAGATGGAACGATTAAAAGATGTGTACCCAGTGGAAAAGGACAACGTCTGATAATGGCACATGCAGGCAGCAGACATAATGGGCTAGTGAAAAATGCTGAACTTATTTTCACTTCCAATTATACGGACAACCGGGACTATCATACCGAGATGAACTGTAACATATTTAGAGAGTGGATTGAAAATACTCTTCTTCCGTCCCTAGACAGACCATCCTGTCTGATAATGGACAACGCATCATACCACAACGCTGTGGCAGATGAAGACAAAATCCCGACATCTTCGAGTACAAAAGATGCTATAAAGATTTGGCTCAGAAAAGAAGACATTCCATTTAACGAGGGGTTTCTGAAACCCGAATGTTACGTACATTTATTACCTACGGGGGTAGTCTTCGGTCCTGCCAAATGTACGCACCAGTTTTATATAGTTATATTATTTGTGCGTTCGATTGATTCACGCACTGACGTGCACAATGCTGTGTGAGTTGCTTTGGACGCACGTGTAACCTAGTTGAGTAGATTGTGACGTCATGATAGGGGCAGCTCGGACGACATTTATGTCCGCAGTGTTATTCTTTGATTCCTGGCAAATTTGAAGATGCCATCAGTTGTATTCGTATCTATTGGTCTTCATGGCGAAGCCAATAGTGGAAGAATGAAGTAAGTGTCGCCCCATTTCTTATGGCAAGTTTAATTATGTAAATTAAAGTATCAGGCCGCTCCTATTAATGGTCTAGCGGGAATTCATCGGAGATGACATTCCTAGAATTGGACACACGGAGTCGATAGCCTTTGGAATCTTTTGTAGAGGGAGAATCCATATGTGGAATCAAGTTAATGAATATATATATATGCTTCACATGTTTAATATGCCGTTTTACCTATGCCAAAGCCGTGGTATGGATACCGAGAGGTTAGCCAAGATGAAACACTAACCTGGTTGTATTGTTATATCTGCCTTTGTTTGGATTGGATATGCTATCTAAGAATTTTATGAAGAAAGTCTGGGATGCTTACAAGTATGATATAAATTATTGCTCCGTGAGAATGAATCCGTTTGCCTTAATAAACGTCCTTGGGAGAAGGTCAACGGACGTTAATACCATGTCTGTTATATGGTAATGGAAGTGATCCTTAGTCACTGGAATATAAGAGAACTTAACTGTTAGAGAATCTACAACAACTATTAACAGTGATATTAACATTTGACATTTTGATCTTCGCCTCTGTAACTATGATTGTCTTGTTCCACTTCGTTGGTGTCACGTCAATAAAATATATGTACTGTAATCACCGGCTTGTGTGCTACCAATACTTGCCCAGTTCACCCAATGCAACGATACTTGTTGGAATTTTCGTTTGAAGAACTTTGTTGACATTCATTCCGTTTTAACCATTCGCGTTTCAATTTACCTCTTCACTGAACTTAACGATAAAATGGAGTCAACAATAAATGGTGTTCCAGTGTGGTCTGGAAGTAATTTCAAAGGAATGTACCCATCCAAATTATCGTTTGAAAAGAAGAATTTTTACTTTCAAGGCGACATCATCTCAATTTGGATCCTAGCGTGATATGAATCAGATTCAACTTACGTTTACCAAGGTCAAGGTCTTCAATCAACCTCCACGTCAAGTTTCACAGTGACGGATTACTTGGAGATCATCTCTTCATCATTATTGCGTGCGAGCTGTAATCTAGAGAAGCAGAACGAAGTATTTTAT
Source organism: Oreohelix idahoensis (assembly GCA_024509875.1). NCBI lineage: Eukaryota > Metazoa > Mollusca > Gastropoda > Stylommatophora > Oreohelicidae > Oreohelix > Oreohelix idahoensis. The sequence continues at coordinate 869,979 of JAMPIV010004886.1, forward strand.
CTGTAGACGTACATCCACGGAGACGAGGCACATTGATTTTTTACCTGCACGCGAGATGAGTATAACGTGTTTCCGTTGTACACTTTATTACGCTTAGTTGTGCCTTCCGTGTTATGTCCACATTCATATTTTTCGTGTTCAGTGTTATATGTTGTGTATTCTTCGTGGGAGGTAGGGAGGTTGATCTGACGAACGAGATCCATCTCGAAGCCAATTCGGGCTCTTCGTCAGACGTTCTGTAGGGCTCGTCTTGTAAGTTTCAATTGAGCGATAGTTCCGGTACAAGGCTAGAAACCTTGCCGAAGTTCCGATCGCTAGTTGCTTCTTATAATATTATCTATTTAGCTGTTTCGTCACGTTTAATCGTTGTTTTTGGTAGCTATTTTTTATTCATAATTTAGTTTTATGATGAATTTTGTTTGTATTTTGCGTCCATCTCACCTTTCCTGTCGTTTAGTTTTTTACAAAACCTATGTTTTTACACTGTGTTGTCAATTGTACTGTTAATTATCTGATCGTAGTTATCGTCGTATATTTTTACGATATTCTATTTTAGTTATACATTTTTATTTTTTTTTTTATTTCTACGATTGTGTTCTACCGTCCAGTTTATCATGTCTTGTCGGTTATGTTTCTATTGTCTTTCTCGTTGTTCATTTCATGACATTTGATTACATAAATTTATTGATTAATAACATATTTAATAATTATATGATAACATTATACCGTTCTAAGGACAGGAACGAAAACCACGAGTTGTAGTAACAATTTTAAGTAGTATTATTACATAATAAAATTGAATAATGGCTACCTTAGACTATTTCATTAAGCAAGCAAAAGCTCTTCAGATGGCTCCTGAGGAAGCAAAAGCATTTGCACTTGCAGAATATAAGAAAGCTCAAGAAATAGAAGCTGATCAGAGAAGGTTAGAAACTTTACGTTTGGAAAATTTGAAATTTGAGGCAGATCAAAAAAGGATTGAGGCGGAGGAGAATGAGAAAAAAATGAGATTAGCCGCTGAATTAGAAGAGAAACGATTTCAGCGAGAGGCAGAACAGAAGCAAAGGGAGGCTGAAGAAAGACTTAAAATTGAGATGGAAAATAAACAAAAAGAAGTGGCAGAAAGAAGATTAATAGCTGAACAAAACACAAAACGACTTCAGCTTGAGATGGAAGAGAATGAAAGAAAACGACAGCATGAACTGAAATTAGCAGAGTCAGAATATGAAAGACTTAGGTTAACTCAGGAAGCTAATTCTCAGAGAACTTTTGAAAGCCAAACTTCATCCAGACATGATAATTTTAAGGAAATTCACCTTAAATTACCAAAATTTAATCCCCCGTCTGATGACGTGATATTCTTCCTAGATAGGTTTGAGGCCACTTGTGTGTCTTATAACGTGGATAAAGCTCTATACTGTACATATTTATCCAGATTACTCACAGGGGACGCATTAGCAGTTTATCATACCACCAGCATTGGTGAGAAAAATGACTATAATGCTCTTAGAGCGGCACTTCTGCAAAAATTCCAAATGACAGAAGACCAATATCGTTTAAAATTTCATACCAATGAAAAATTTAGAAGAACATGCAAAAAATTTTTGCACTGCTCACCCAAACATGGATCTAAGTAATGCACAGATTAAGAATGAATTGCCTGTTGCTTTTGCAGCACAACAAAACAATTTTTCACGCAATCGTTCTTTTAGTGCTGACAGATATGTCAATAAGGGAAATAATGACAATTTTAACAATGGTAATTTTTACAAAGGGAAGCAATTTCAACAATCTGCTCCATTTAATGTTTCTTGGAACCAGGCTCACAGATCGCGAGATTTTGGTAACAATAATTTTAAAAATAATCAAGGACATTATAATAAACAAAACTGGAGATCAAGATCTCAGGGTCCGCAAAACAAACAATTTTTTGGAAATAAACCATTTTACCAACATCATAACGATAATTATACAAATTATCGGACTAATCCAAATTTTAACTCTAGCAGAAACTACAATTATGGCAATTTTAATGACAAAAATCAAAATCGATCGCGTCGACGAGATAGATCGTTGAGTAATACGAATAGACATTCTAATGTCGCTTTTAGTGATACACAGGCTAACATTGAACAGGGTAAAGGAGCTGAAACTCATAATGCTATGTGTTGTTCTCTTGATTGTACCCAAGTCAAAGATTGTTCAGAATGCTCTACTCTTTTCCAGCCCAGGGCGATCACGACGCTGCGTTGCGGACATACCTTACCTAGTCTACCTGCAGTCTGTACGGCCACTGCTGCTTCAGTACACCAGGGACAGGGCTCTCTTAAGTTTAACAAGGGATTTGTCAACAATATTTCATGCTCTCTCCTATTTGACTCTGGTTGCAGTACAGTCGGCGTCCGGACTTCGCTGATCAACCCAAGTTGTGCCACGGGCCGGGTTGTCAAATGTGTAACGTTTGGTGGCACAATTGAAACATTTGCCACTGCTATTATTGATCTTAATACTCCATTTTTTTTCAGGAAAGATTCAAGCTTGTCTCCTTCCGAATCCAATTTGTGATTTGATACTTGGTCGCATACATGGTATTAAAGAGTGTACACCACAGCAAATTGCTGAATGGGAAGAGCGACATATTCAAACTGCAAATGCAGTAGTGACTAGAGCGCAAGCTACTAATATGTCGCATGATACACCTATGGAACCTACAGTTCATACCACTTGTGATGATGATGCTCCTATTTCACGGGAGTTGTTTGCAACATTGCAAAAGAATGATGATTCATTAAAAAAAAATTTTCAGTATGTGAACAAAAATAATACCAGCAACAAACTTGCAAAATCTAGACATGATTTTATACTTAAAAATGGGATTTTGGTTAGAGTAATACGAGAAAAGGATTCATCCTTATGTTCTCAGATTATAGTCCCATCCTGTATGAGATCTCGTATATTACGACATGCGCATGACTCGCAATGTGCGGGCCATATGGGTTTTTCGCGTACCAAATCCAGAGTGCTTTCGGCATTCTACTGGCCAGGCGTACATAAGGACATCACTCTCTATTGTCGGTCTTGTTTGATATGTCAAGAAGTTAAGGTACGGGGTCCATTTCATGCGGCTCCTATTCAAGCTGCGGACATCCCGATTAGACCATTTGATAAAATGGCTATAGACATTATTGGTCCTATGCTACCATCTGCTAGAGGGCATACGCATATTCTTACGTGCATTGATATGTGCACTCGTTGGCCTGAAGCCATCCCTCTCAAGAACACTTCATCTGCCAGTGTAGCAGAGGCATTGATGTTAATCTTCTCACGCATTGGTTTTCCACGGAAAATCTTGTCGGATCATGGGGTTCAGTTCATTTCTGAATCCATGTCTCAAGTTATGAAGACATTAGGTATAGACAGATCTCTAAGTTCTATTTATCATCCGATGTCAAATGGGTTAATTGAGCGTCTAAATAGGACACTCAAGCAGTTGTTGGGTAAGATAACTCAAGACCATCCCCAAGACTGGGATCGGGTCCTACCCGCTTGTCTCTTTGCGTATCGCGAAGTACAAAATCAAGCAACGGGGTTTTCTCCATTTCAACTTGTTTTCGGCATGCAACCACGCGGTCCGATGTCGTTAATCCACGACTTATTGGTTGACGAGAATATTGAAGAGGAAACTCAATCCTCTTATGAGTATGTGATCTCTCTGAGAAAGAGAATCATAGATGCTTGTAGACTAGCTACTGCATCATCCGAACAAGCCAAAGAAAAAGCTCGTCTATTTGCAAACAAGTATAGACGTCTTCGCCAGCTCATACCTGGTGATGAAGCTTTTGTATTACTCCCTGCGCATAATAATCGTCTTTTAATTACCTGGAGAGGTCCTTTCAGGATCATCTCAAGAATATCCGATGTCGACTACATCGTTGATGTTAATGGTAAACATAAAACCTTCCACATTAATATGTTGAAGGAATATTACTCACGTCCTGATTATCTACAATCAGTGTTCCAAGCAACTGACGATCCTACACCTCCTATTCAACACTATTCTAGTCTGTCTGTCATCCAAGAAGAGGAATCTTCTTTCGATGATGTACAACTACCAATACCAGTTGTACCACTCCATTCCACTGAGAAATGGAATGATGTTACTATCTCATCTACTCTTACTGATGATCAACGTCAGCAAGTCTCTAATATTCTACACACGTATGAGGATGTCCTCACTGACATCCCAGGTCATACGTGAGTCATCCAACATGACATTATTCTGACTGACGATACACCGATTCGAGTTCGCCCATATCCTATTCCTTTACACTTTCGTGATAAGGTTGATAAGGAATTGGATGAGATGCTTCAATTAAATATAATTGAACCATCTTCATCACCATATTCTTCTTCTATGGTAATCATTCGGAAGAAGGACAACAATATACGTCTTTGCGTAGATTACAGGAAATTAAACAAAGTTACAAAATTCGATGCGGAACCATTACCTCTTTTAGACGACTTATTAGAGAAATTATCTCATGCCACATTCTTTTCGAAATTTGACCTTTCAAAGGGTTATTGGCAAGTGCCATTAACCCCTAAAGCAAAGCCATTCACCGCTTTCTCGACGCCACGGGGTCTTTTTCAATGGAATTTTATGCCATTCGGTCTAATGAATGCGCCAGCTACCTTTGTACGCATGATGCGCCGCATATTGTCTCATCGTCCCGATGTCATTACTTATATAGATGACATCTGTCTTTTCAGTGACTCTTGGGATGAACATATTCAGGGTTTAAAATCTTTACTTTCTACCTTACGGGATTATAACTTAACAGCGAAACCTTCAAAGGCTTTTGTCGGTTTTCATGACATCTCATTTCTTGGTCACCGTATAGGTCGCGGTTTAATGTATACAGAAGAGAGTAACGTCTCTAAAATTTTAAACATCTCAGCACCTAAGACAAAAAAACAAGTGAGGTCGCTCTTAGGACTAATACAGTTCTATTCTAAATTCATCCCTCATTTGTCTACTATAACTGCACCTCTTTCTTCGTTACTGAAGAAAGGCACACCTAATGTAATAAAGTGGTCGCAGGATCATCAAACGGCTTTACATTATATAAAACAATTTTTTTCAAATAAGCCTTTTTTAAGGTTGCCTAACAAAGATCTCACCTTTGTTCTTCGCAGTGATGCTTCTTCCTACGCTGTCGCGGCAGTTTTAATGCAGGAATACGGAGGCACCTTATTTCCGATTATGTACGTATCCAGAAAGCTTACGACGAGCGAGATGAAGTATTCCGTTCTAGATAAAGAGCTCCTCGCTCTTGTCTGGTCAATCACAAAACTGGATCGTTATCTCCTCGGATCACACTTTGTGGTGGAATCAGACCAGAAAGCTCTTACAGCACTGAACACAGGGAACGTGAAGTCATCAAAGTCAGCGCGTTACGCTATTGCGCTTCAACCGTTCCATTTTGAGATACGAGCTATTCCTGGAGTACAGAATGTGTTTGCAGACTGTCTTTCAAGATGCCCTAGTGAACACGTCGAAATTAAACCACTTCCAGATGGTGAAACGTCCTCACAGAAACATGAATAACTTTGTACATGGTCACTGATTATACATCTGTGGAGACTATGTGTAGTTCTGCAGTATTCGTATATATATAACTTTCAGAATATACTTACGTATGGATTATAACATTATTTCTTGTGGAGTAACGTTTTGTTAGAACGGGAACAGTGATATTAAAGTAAAATTTTTTTTTTAGTATGGAAACATTGGTAAGAGTGACAAATAGACATTCACTATTGTTATGGAACAGATTACACTACATATCGTGTTCGTAAACGTATTTCAGACATGGTACATTGAGAACATATTCTTGTCGATTTAACTAGTTCTAAAAGAATATTAACAATGAGTGAAATTGCAATCACTTAGAATAAATTAGTAATTAGTTATTTGTTCATAAATTAAGTACTATTAAGTAGAATAATTCAATTTAATCTATTTGATTGATTATAAATCACACATCTACTAACTTTATTAGTGTTTCGCAATACGTGTATTCACGTATCCCACTACATGATATCTCACTTTTAGATAACTATTCAAACTTACTAATGTTAGGAAATAGTAAGTGCGTTGCTTCTTAAAGTGTTTAATTATGCTTTGTTTCATTTTGCATATTGTATTTTAAAATTTTCTGTTTTATTGATTCTTTTATCATTGATCATCATCAGTGTTGCTGTTCATTTTCATTTTTGAAATCATATGTTTCAAATTTCTTTTAAAACAATTTTGTTGAATTTTATTATCATCTTTTTTTTTATGGTTTATTTCATTTTCATTTTCAACTTCTTTTTACTTCGAATATTACCACATCGTTCCAAAGTAGGTCGATGGTGGATGTGTGCTTTAATGCATACTATCATTTAGTTATATTGTTTTCATTTAATATTCTTTTCTTAATATGATATAATTTTATGCATGTCATAAATCTTGTTGTAGTTTTGACTCACCTCTCTCGAGTAATTAGTTCGAAAAAAATTAATAGAATTAATTTTTTTCAGGGGAGGTAATAAGGGAGCTGTTACGTACATTTATTACCTACGGGGGTAGTCTTCGGTCCTGCCAAATGTACGCACCAGTTTTATATAGTTATATTATTTGTGCGTTCGATTGATTCACGCACTGACGTGCACAATGCTGTGTGAGTTGCTTTGGACGCACGTGTAACCTAGTTGAGTAGATTGTGACGTCATGATAGGGGCAGCTCGGACGACATTTATGTCCGCAGTGTTATTCTTTGATTCCTGGCAAATTTGAAGATGCCATCAGTTGTATTCGTATCTATTGGTCTTCATGGCGAAGCCAATAGTGGAAGAATGAAGTAAGTGTCGCCCCATTTCTTATGGCAAGTTTAATTATGTAAATTAAAGTATCAGGCCGCTCCTATTAATGGTCTAGCGGGAATTCATCGGAGATGACATTCCTAGAATTGGACACACGGAGTCGATAGCCTTTGAAATCTTTTGTAGAGGGAGAATCCATATGTGGAATCAAGTTAATGAATATATATATATGCTTCACATGTTTAATATGCCGTTTTACCTATGCCAAAGTCGTGGTATGGATACCGAGAGGTTAGCCAAGATGAAACACTAACCTGGTTGTATTGTTATATCTGCCTTTGTTTGGATTGGATATGCTATCTAAGAATTTTATGAAGAAAGTCTGGGATGCTTACAAGTATGATATAAATTATTGCTCCGTGAGAATGAATCCGTTTGCCTTAATAAACGTCCTTGGGAGAAGGTCAACGGACGTTAATACCATGTCTGTTATATGGTAATGGAAGTGATCCTTAGTCACTGGAATATAAGAGAACTTAACTGTTAGAGAATCTACAACAACTATTAACAGTGATATTAACATTTGACATTTTGATCTTCGCCTCTGTAACTATGATTGTCTTGTTCCACTTCGTTGGTGTCACGTCAATAAAATATATGTACTGTAATCACCGGCTTGTGTGCTACCAATACTTGCCCAGTTCACCCAATGCAACGATACTTGTTGGAATTTTCGTTTGAAGAACTTTGTTGACATTCATTCCGTTTTAACCATTCGCGTTTCAATTTACCTCTTCACTGAACTTAACGATAAAATGGAGTCAACACCGAATTACTGTCCTTGTTAAGAAATCACAAAAGACCAAGATATTCCATATAAACAAGTTGATTCAACAGCATGGTCATATGTGTTTGAGACTGCCACCTTATCATTCACATTTAAACCCAATTGAACTCGTTTGGGCAAAAGTTAAAGGACAGGTGGCAGCTGAAAATAAAACTTTCAAACTATGCAATATGAAATAACTAACATATGCCGCCCTCTCGCAGATAGACAAAGCTTATTGGTGTAAATGTGAAGATCATGTCTTAAAAGAGGAAAATGACTATTGGAAAAAAGATGGACTGTCGTTTGTTCAGCCGAGAATAGTCATCAATATGTTAGACTCGTCTGACTCAGAATAAGTTTGTAAATACCTTTTATGTTTTATATGTTTTCTCCTCCATCTATGTGTATATGTAAACCAATTCTTTTCCTTTTTATCTCCGCGATTTCACTACTACTTTTAACATACACAGTACTTTCACCTCTTCATGCATCCATTCACGTTTTAGCATAAAAAGTAACATTTACAACGAATAGGCGTTATTATTCTCTCAAATATTTCGAAGAAATAAAAAAGGACCTCACGTAGTAATCAGTTAACAAACCCCTCTAACATTCGAATTGTATAGACGCCTATGCCGAAAATATGCAACTTCCTTCATTTACGGTAAATTATTTTCTTCCAGGACAAAATAATTACTTCGTTAAAAAAAGATCAAAGGAATTAGCCGTTACAAGAAAAAAACACTACCTGCAACATTGAATTTTATAAAAACTTTGGGACATTGAAAATATAAGACCACATGCAAAAAATCATGTTTATCAGTGCTAGGAATATGGAGATATTTGAAGTCAATCGTCGACCGATCTTTTTGAAACGCACTATAGCGTAGATTTGGTGTGGAACTAAAGAGTGCGGTGATTGGCTCCTGTGTACGCTACTATGTATGACGTAGTTGATGAATGACGTGGGTAAAGACCGATAATAGTGGCGAATGTGAAAAGGGGATTATGAAAAAGTGGTGTAGAGATAATTGGAATGTGAGACAACCTGTAAGTGTGAAGAGTGATATGTGTAGCAAATATCGAGTGAGAAGATCTATCTATCTATCTATCTATCTATCTATCTATCTATCTATCTATCTATCTATCTATCTATCTATCTATCTATCTATCTATCTATCTATCTATCTATCTATCTATCTATTTATCTATCTATCTGTCTGCCTATCTATCTATCTGCCTGTCTATCTGTCTGTCCGTCCGTCTGTTTGCATATCCACCTGTCTCCCTTCAGTGTCAGTCTGTCTATATATGTATCTTTGGCATACTGACACTCGGTAAGAAACCCCCTCCACCACCCCTGAAGGAAAAAAAAAAAATAAACAAATAAGAAGCCAACTGTTATACCCACGGGATTCTTCTGATAATGTGGAACTAGACAAATGTCACCAACGTATTCTTAAATCTATTTTTATTTAACACTACCACTGGTTGCGTGTCGTGCAAGTGCATGTATTCCTAGCCCGTACCAGATTTTGTCTTGATCATGTAGCCATTTCTTCGCTGCATGAATCACTCCTTCATCATCTTCAAACCTTGTCCGACGGAGTGCATCTTTAAGTGGACCAAATAGATTAAAATCAGAGGGTGCCAAATCAGGACTATAGGGTGGATGGGGCAGTACAGTCCAACCCAATATGATTGCTTCCCGTGATGCCAGACTTGTGTGAGGGCGCGCATTGTCGTGAAGGAGAAGCAGGTCTGCTGGATTCTTATGCGGCCGAACTCTGCGAAAACGTTGATTGAGTTTTTTCAATGTCGTAATGTAAGCTTGCGAATTGATTGTTTCTCCTCTTGGCATAACGTCCACAAGAATCACACCTTCAATGTTCCAATAAACAGTGATCATGACCTTGCCAGCTGAAGGAATTGTCTTGAATTTCTTTCTTCTTGGTGATTGCGGATGATGTCATTCCACTGACTGTCTTTTTGTCTCAGGTTCAAAATGATGTGCCCAGGTTTCGTCGCCTGTAACGATCTTAGCCAAAAAGTTCTCTCCATCAGCATTGAAACGTTCCAACAATTCAGAAGAAATTGCTTTCCTTTGCAATCGGTGGTCATTTGTGAGACTTTGAGGAACCCATCTTGCGCAAACCTTAGAAAATCCGAGAGTTTTTATAACTGCATTTGCACTACCAATGCTGACTGACAGCTGTAAGGTCAATTGTTGAGTAGTGATTCGCCTATCAGTAACAATAATGCCCTCAGCGCATTTCAACATTTCTGCATTGGTGGCTGTGACAGGACGTCCACAGCGCGGCCGATCAAGCAGCTCCGTATCTCAACTTCCTGATTCTTTGATTCTCTGAACCCAGCGACTGACTGTACTCCTGTCGACTAAAAAACTTCCATTCACATCACATAGACGCTTGTGAATATTCACAACAGTTTCCTTCTCTGCAACGAGAAATTCTATCACAATTCGCTGTTTATAACGCATGTTGCTAACACGCCCCATTTCAACGGTTTAGGGCAGCCGTATTATTTGGCCGGTTGCGGTGCAATTTGGTGCACACAATTGGCACATGGCATATTTGAAGTGTGCAAAATTTCATGCTTCTGTCTTCATTATTAGCTGAGAAAAACGATGTGGTGCATTACTTTCTGAACGCCCCTCGTAGTAGTCAAATCATAGCATCGCATTGAAGCAATCAATTATGAATGAGATGTGAAAATACACAAAGAAGAGATCCTGAGAATTGACTCTGTAAGACTTTGGACTTGAAACCTAGTACTGTCTTTTACAACTGTCGTCTACTCAACTTTTTTACGACACCCCATGACAGCAAACTTAAAAGGCACGTGGGATTGTGGTAAAGTGGAATGTTATAAATATTTATAGGGGACTTAGTGTACTGACTGAGATCAGCTGTGAAGGTATCTGTATCTAATAAGTGTGGTGTATTACAGATGACCTTACTTGCTACCACATTTATACCTCAGTCAGAATTATTCTGGAATATTGTGATGACTACGTTAAATGTCTAGGGTTATGTAAATGATGAAGTGTAAGTCACAACAACAACAGACAGATAAACAATTTAATTTATTCTACAACACTTTACAACACTGTGACACTCACACACATATAACACTCTATAAGACTATCTTAAATGAGTCAAGTGATTAAGTTTAAAAATATATGTATTAATTCTTGTCAATAATGGATATCCTGATTCAACTACACAGTGAACCAGGAATTACAATCAAATGTAATTACAAGTATTATTTACACAGTTTATATATATGAACTTTGTATTGACATAGTTTATTATTATTATTCTATGTGTGTAATTTGTGCAGTAGTAATATGAGGTAATACTGGTTTTGTTCAAGCTTGGTTGTTGTTTTTCATCATGACTTCAAGTGTTTGATTATCGGGGAAATAGTATTGGGAAACTTTCACAGTTCCTGTCATTTGAACCAATTAATTGTCCCTCTGTGGTTAACAAAATGTCAATTTTTGAGGGGGCACATAATGTTGAGCTACTCTGGCCACAGAAGCTTATCTTTCGTGATGGCGGCAGGAAAAGACTCCTCTGCTCGATTGCTTCACTGTGTTCTGGAGACACCTCACTGGTCGATATCTGGACCCAGGAGTATGCTGTCAGCCTCTGGATTCAGCAAAACCCAGACCAGGTGCTGCTTCAATAACTAGGACCACAGTCCCACAATTCATGGAAATATTACACAGATACGTTGACTGGCGATGAATAATGGCACAAATTATGGCACAAATTCCGATCCGCCTCTGTCCCAGGCTTTTATTTAGAAAAATATGATCTGGCTCTCAACGCACTGTTTCTTAGTAAGATTATTTTAACATGTGGCACTGAACTGACGCTCCTAATTGCCTATATTGGCGGGTCTAACCAATCGGGCCATGTTTACACAGCTTTTCAAAAAAAGTACTCCTACTCACGTTTCCCTAACAACAAAGAATTTGTATTTGTAGCCCGACTAATCGTGTTTAGCCTTACATTTACTTCTATCCAATCAAATAGGATTTTACATGGTGGCCCATTTCCCGTAAAATGGTGGTTTCAAAACCTGCCACTGCGCAATTCTGATTTTGGTGTTGTCTGACAGCACCACCATTTTATTTTGGCTATAATTTGTTAATTCCTAGACTATTTGCGTAACGTTTAACATATTCTTTGTCAGCAAGTCCTAAGGAACCCAATTATATAAATTTAAGGGAGCTAGGTGGCTGCGTTCAAAATGTGCATTTTCTTCTGCCTCCTGTTCACTTCGATACGATGTGGTGTCTGGGTACTGTCAGGCTTTCAAACGTAAACCAGTATAATGTCATGTTTCCCAATAAGCATTTTTCAGGTTTTTAAACCTAACTCTCGTATGGGTAGTGTTTTTTTTTTCACTGTCCATTTGAAAAAAGTATTGCTTCTGGCCTTTCGCTTGGGGAGGGTGGCATTAATTGTATATCGCGAGACGCGTGTTAGGGTGGCATGCGTTCCTACTTTCAGCCCTCACTCTCTCTTTCTATCCTAAGTCCATCTGTCCTTTCGTTTATGTTAACGTAGTGTAATTAATGCTAGTATTAATTTAGGTCATTAATCAGCTTGCGTATCTCAAGGTTTTCTTAGAAATGCAGTACACGTTTTATTGTAGAAAGCGTGTAGTGATGCAGTAGGCTTTACTATCAACGTGAAACGTTACAATTTGCAGACGAAGTAGAAAACAAGGGTTTTTATTGTTCAACTAGCATGACGTTCTATTAACACAGGCGTACGCTATTGGAAAGCACGGGTCTTTAACCATTTCTCTTTCCTTTTATTGAATTTATGTGTTAGGCTTTACATTTACCTTTTAATTTATATATGTGGATTTAGAATGTTTCACGACAGGGATGTCTACTGTTTTACATAATCTAACATAATAGAACGTGACCGTCATACTTGGCAACTTCTCGAATGTCGGAAAATGTTGCACTTGAAAGTAAACTGACAATTTTCAACTCAAATGTCAAAGTACTCTTAAACAGGAAATAGAGAATCCATACCTGTGTCAACAGAAGATTTTTAAGAATGTTAAACTTGAAATGCAGGCAAGTATTATTGGTAGTCACCCGTGGGGGAAAAAGGGCAAATTACCAGCAGCAGGCGATGGAAAAACAGCAGCAAAGCTTATATTTTTGGTAGTAAACGATTGATAAGTCGACATCAAGTGGTTATAGGATAATGTAGCAAAATATTTTATAATGCTTTCATTGATTGGCAGCTAATACCCTGGAACAAAGCCAGAATAACAAATAATTATCAGATGCAATTTCTTCTTATTATTTCTTCTTCGTACATTTTCAGATGTCAACTTCAAAATATATATTTTTTTAAAAGGCGTGGTCAGCCTAAGTTTTTTTTTATATCCCCACAGAGTTTGTCCGGGGATGGTCCTGGTGGCGACCATATATGCTTTCTCTGTTCCTAATATGGTAGGCATTGCAGCAGAGATTCGGCGGGTTCAGCGGTAATTTTATCAATGCCACAGTAACACTCGTCTATGGTTCATATCTTTAGCTTGTTGGACAGATGGTATCTCAATCTGTTGTGATGGGTTTTCTTTTGGTTAAGCTGTTAGAGCGCTTTCTTGTCGTGGCACGGATACCAGGTTCCAGGTTTGAGACCTGGTAGCGTCACTTAACTGTAAATTGGTATCTGACACTGCTTTGAAATTACGGAAGGCAGAGATAGCGAGTAAGAGAGCTGGTCACTCTATAACAGTTCACTGTCCTACAGCAGTTCATAATGTCGGTCTCCTTTACCAATCTGTTGTGGCTTGTGCGGAGTCTGAAGATTAGCACTTGTTCATTTATATTGATTGCGGAGTTTGAAGATTAGCACTTGTTTATTTATACTGAGCGCGGAGTCTGAAGATTAGCACTTGTTCATTTATATTGAGTGCGGAGTTTGAAGATTAGCACTTGTTCATTTATATTGAGTGCGGAGTTTGAAGATTAGCGCTTGTTCATTTATATTGAGCGCGGAGTCTGAAGACTAGCACTTGGTCATTTCTATTGAGCGCGGAATCTGAAGATTAGCACTTGTTCATTTCTATTGAGCGCGGAGTCTGAAGATTAGCACTTGGTCATTTCTACTGAGCGTGGTGTCTGAAGATTAGCACTTGGTCATTTCTATTGAGAGCGGAATCTGAAGATTAGCACTTGTTCATTTCTATTGAGCGCGGAGTCTGAAGATTAGCACTTGTTCATTTCCACTGAGCGCGGAGTCTGAAGATTAGCACTTGTTCATTTCTACTGAGCGTGGTGTCTGAAGATTAGCACTTGGTCATTTCTACTGAGCGTGGTGTCTGAAGATTAGCACTTGGTCATTTCTATTGAGTGCGGAATCTGAAGATTAGCACTTGTTCATTTCTACTGAGCGTGGTGTCTGAAGATTAGCACTTGGTCATTTCTATTGAGCGCGGAGTCTGAAGATTAGCACTTGTTCATTTCTACTGAGAGTGGTGTCTGAAGATTAGTACTTGTTCATTTCCATTGAGCGCGGAGCTTGAAGATTAGCACTTGTTCATTTCTTTTGAAAGTGGAGTTTGAAGGTTAGCACTTGTTTATTTCTATTGAGCGTGGAGTCTGAAGATTAGCACTTGTTCATTTCTACTGAGCGCGGAGTCTGAAGATTAGCACTTGTTCATTTCTATTGAGCGCGGAGTCTGAAGATTAGCATTTGTTCATTTCTACTGAGCGTGGTGTCTGAAGATTAGCACTTGTTCATTTCCATTGAGCGCGGAGCTTGAAGATTAACACTTGTTCATTTCTTTTGAAAGCGGAGTTTGAAGGTTAGTACTTGTTCATTTCTATTGAGCGCGGAGTCTGAAGATTAGCACTTGCTCATTTCCACTGAGCGCGGAGTCTGAAGATTAGCACTTGTTTATTTCTATTGAGCGCGGAGTCTGAAGATTAGCACTTGTTCATTTCTATTGAGCGCGGAGTCTGAAGATTAGCACTTGTTCATTTCTTTTGAGCGCGGAGCTTGAAGATTAGCACTTGTTCATTTTTTTTTTAGCGCGGCGTCTGAAGATTAACACTTGTTCATTTATATTGTGTACGGAATCTGAAGATTAGCACTTGTTCACTTCTATTGAGCGCGGAGTCTGAAGATTATCACTTGTTTATTTCTATTGAGCTGCTGCTGGGTAAAATAAAAATGATTAAAGAGGAAAAATGATCCGTGTTTTAATGTAGCTTATGTAGCCCACAAGATGGTGAGGTAAACGAAAATTGCCAGTTCATGTTTTCTCATAGGACAAAGAACAAAGAAATGGCATTGCCTAAGCTACAACCATAAGGTCTTCGTTAATTACACTGACAAACAACATTTTTCTTTCTTATATAAGAATAAGTGTTCTTAGGTCAGTTTCTTGCGCTGATTTCAAATCTGAAATCCGTTTATCTCTATCACGTCGGGTTCTTAAGATATTTGTGAATAAATATATTTTTGGGAAACCGTTATTTGCCCCGTTTCATTTTTACTATATAGCTTATTAAAAATTAATAAAAAGCAACATAATTCTACTTTTTATACTGCTAAAAGATGCATGACATATGTTACGCGATTTTTCAAATAGTTACTGTATTTTGAAATAATTATGAGCAAAATATGGCTTCTAGAAGTTGTAGAAATTCGGCTGATCTGTTCTGTTACGTGTGCGGATATTATACCGATCGTGTTGACCAGAAAAACTTTACACCATTACTAAAGAAAGCATATGAACTTTATTTCGATTCGAAAGTTGATGATGCAAATAAATCTTCGCAGCCAAATGCAGTTTGTTCGATACATTGGCAGGTTGGTTACGAAAATCGCCGAAGCATAGGTCGATGCCTTTTGGAGTGCCAGTAATTTGGCGTGAAAATACAAATCACACTACTGATTGTTACTTCTGCTTGACAAATATCCATGGTTTCACTTTTAAAACTAGAAAGTCTGTGGTTTATCCAAATATTGAATCGATTTCGAAACCAGTGCCTCATGATCCAATCACGTGTCCGATCCAAGTACCACCAGAACAATATCCGTTGGACGTAAATGAACCATCAGAAAGTGATAGTTTACCTGCTTTAGAAACTAATTCTGACTCAGATTACATACCGGTGAATGATGGTGTTTACTTAATTAACCATTCAGAACTTTCAGATCTAATACGTGATCTCGCTCTTACCAAAGGACAAGCGGAATTACTCGGTTCGCGACTCAAAGAATGAAATCTTTTAGCGCCCAATACTCCAATATCTAAATTTCGTCATAGACACAGAGAACTTGTTCAATACTTTGAGATGGGTGATGACATTTGCTATTGCAAAGATGTAAACGGTCATGAGCACATAATCAACTAATGGCGATTTTTCATCGATTCTTCCAAGACTAGTCTAAAAGCCGTGTCATTGCATAACATAAATTTTTTTTTCATCAATTCCAGTCGCCTACTCTGTTCATATGAAAGAAACTTATGACAATATGGCTATACGTTTGGAAAAAAAAAAGTACAATGACTACCAATGGCGGATTTGTGGAGACCTAAAGGTCATTGCAATTCTCACGGGCATGCAGACTGGGTATACTAAATTTTGTTGCTTCCGATGTGAATGGGACAGCCGCAACAGACAGGAACATTATGCAAGAAAGGTGTGGCCTATCCGGGATCGTATGCAGCTCGGGCATAAAAATGTAATACGCGAGCCATTAGTTAACAAAGACAGCTTCATTTTACCACTGTTACATATAAAGTTGGGGCTCATGAAGAATTTTGTAAAAGCGTTAGATAAAACGAGCAAAGCTTTCACTTATCTTCGAGAAAAGTTTCCTCAAGTTAGCGATGCAAAGATAAAGGAAGGTATCTTTGTAGGACCTCAGATTAGGAAAGTTATTGCAGACAAACAATTCGAGAACTTGTTACACGGTAGTGAACTTCGCGCATGGATGGCATTCAAATCGATCGTCGATAACTTTCTGGAAAATCACAAATCTGTCGACTATGTTGCATATTGTTAAGCAGTGCATAGATGCATACAGAATTATGGGCTGTATCATGTCCCTCAAAATCCATTTGCTCGATTCGCATCTTGACTTTTTCCCTGACAACCTTGGCGAATTCAGCGATGAACATGGAGAACGATTCCATCAAGATATCGCCGTAATGGAGTCACGTTATCAAGGATGGTGGAGTGTGACCATGCTTGCCGATTATTGTTGGATGCTTCATCGCGATGTACCACATGCCATTCACCGACGAAAGTCGACTGCAAAGAAATTCAAGCCTACATAACTGTTATACTTCTTGTACGAATGATGTTGTAATACTGTATGCGTTGTTAAAAAACTTCAATTGCGTATTTCTAGAGATCCCGACCTGATAGAGAAAAACGGTTTGCAGATTTAAAAACAGCGCATTAAAATTGACCAGAAAAACATAGAAATGTTAGAGAAAGAAAAAAAAAAGTTTTTTTTTGTTAGTCAGTGTTATTAATGAAAGAAAATTGTAGAGGCATATTGAAGGCACCAATGGCACGGGATAAAATGCCTTGGCATGAATATGGCGAAGGCCAATGTTCCACAGGAAGTAGAAAGTTATGGCGTCTTATGGAACAGGGAGTAACCGCTGTAGCTGGTCCCGTCGTAGGAAGCCTGCTAAAAAAGTATTCATTTGTTTTTTATAGCAATGGTTTATGTAGCAATTTCTGTTACATGATGAGGTTGTCAGCCTCATTCACAACCTCATATAGTCGCCGCTTACGACATGCAGAGAGAGAAGTAGTTCTATTTGTTTCCGTCTCCTTAGAGATCCTCGGGAACAACCTAGAGCTATATATCTACGGAATACATTTAAAACGCGTAACAAAACATAGCAAGGGGGTGATACTTAGGAGTCGTTGACTGGCATGGTCCGGCCCTTAGAATATCAAGAAGCTAAATGATAAAAACACATGCTTGGTGTAGGCGACATCCCCTGGTGATCCTACGGAGATTATTCCTTTAGCATCCTTCTGAACCTTTATTGTGTCATGGATTGTCCGCTCTTGGGACCCCTTCTTAGAAAACGTGTACCTAATTGCATAATTAAAAATTGTACATATAAGTAATACATTTAATTACCAAAGAAAAGTCGTTAAGCTTACCTACCTACCAACCAATCAATCAATCAATCAATCAATCAATTCTGTTTAGCTTCCCAAGGAGTATAGTCCTTCAATAAACGAATGTCCTCCTGTCCAGCGCTATCAACTCAAGGTCTTTCCATGTCTCTCTCTTCATTGTCAGTTATCTTTTCCTTGTTGTTCTTGTGTCTGTCTCTTCTTCTCTTACTCGGGGGATTCAAGCAATACATACTTAACTTACATATAGTCATACTGAAATATGAAAACAATATGTTTAAAAAACACACACACACACACACACACACACACACACACACACACACACACACACACAGACACAGACACACATATATATATATATATATATATATATATATATATATATATATATATATATATATATATATATATATATATATATATATATATATATATATATATATATATATATATATATATATATATATTTCTTTAAGTGCGAAAGTATATGAATAAAAATTTTGACGAAAATAAAATGCAAATGTTTCGATTATATTCTTGGACCGCCTTGCATCTATTCTAAGACCCCCAAGAGGCCAACAGACCACAGGGTTATAAACCGTGTTATAACGTGTCCAATTCCTAGTTTCGTCTCACGCAACTAGACAGTATAGTATTGATTCCTCAGTGATCCTCTTTGTTGTTCCAACTTCTTCATTTGAACATTTCAAACGTACGGAACGCTGGCCAGACAAAACCTGTAAATAGCCCAGTTAACACATTGTATGAAAGAAAATTGACCAAAAAAAATCTGCCTGAAGGTCAACGACAAATCTAGCATACCGCAGCGTTTAATATCTTTCTGTGTGGTTTCTATTGTTTTTTTTTTTAAATTAATATACGCGAACACTTAACTGGTAGATGGAGAAGATTGCCAAGATGAGCTAAAAGTTGCCAATTCGTGAGAGTTTTGTCACGAGCAAAATACAATTACTTCCGTCAAATGTAACAGAAATGCACGCAGCAAATATAAGCCGAATTACTGTAAGACAACGCAGTGTGTGGAGGCAGGGACGAAGTGTATTGATTATTTCACTCAAGTGAACTCAGGCCAAACAATAAAGGCAGGGAGAGAGAAATGGTGCGGTGAGAGAAATAAAGTGAAAAATAAAAACCAACCGCTTGGGTGTTAAAGAGCTGTGAGTTGACAGAAGTAGCAGCATAAGCAGTTGGAATATTAAAACTTGTGGTAGTAAGTGATTTATGTGGTGTTTTTTGGTAATAGTAGTAGAAGTATTGTAGCATTAGTAGCAGCATGATGTATAGAAGTAAATAATGAAAGAAGATGAAGGAGTAATGGTAGCAGCCGTAATAATAATAATAGCAGTGACAGGAGCCGTTGAAATAGTAGTAATGGAAGTAGTAGTAGTGTAATGGTACAGAACTAGTAGTAGTTATAGTAGTGGTGGCAGTCGCAGTCGTCGTCAGAAATGAAGAAATAGTAGAAGTAATAGAAACAATGACTGGCGGAGTGGTTAGAGCACTGACCTCACGCAGCGAAGGTACCGGCTTCGATTCACGGTGGCGTCAAACTCGAGTCTACCCAGTTGTAAATGAGCACCTGACTCTGCTGTTGAGTTAGGAAAGGTAAAGGCCGCTAGGAAGGACTGATCACTCCATCCTCATAAAGCTGGACTTAGTTTAGTGAATTCTCTAACACTTCACTCCTCTACGGCAGTACAGTATCTGCTATGGGACTAACTGCTACCTTTTAATAGAAGCAGTAATAATAATAATAGCAATAGCATTATTGTAGTAATTGTTGTTGTTGTTGTAGTAGTAGAAGTAGTAGTAGTAGCAGCAGTTGCAGTAACAGCAGCAGTAGGAAGAGTAGAGGTAGTATTAGTTGTTGTTGTTATTCTTTTTATTGTTGTTGTTGTCGTCGTCGTCGTCGTCGTTGTTGTAATTGTAGAAAAAAATTAACGTGAGTAGTTGTACTAACAGTAACATCAGTAGTACCAGCCATTATTCATGTAATCATAACTTCAGTACTTGTAAAATTAGTGGTTGTAGTAGTAGTAGTTGAAGTATCGTTAGCAGATATACCATTAGTTTTCGTTGTTGTTGTTGTGAGATGAGATCTGGTGCCGTATCCGCATGGACGGTTGACCGTATTGAATCTTCAATATTTTTCTGTCTCTTGTACTCACAATACACTCTGGTACATTACTCTCTGGCCGTCTTTTGTTGAATTCTTCTAGCTTATTAGCTTATAAACAAAGTGCTAAGATCTCTTTCGTCGTGTTAGCCACATTAAAATTATAGTAACTGTAGTTAACAGCGTAGTCTACAGATTGACTATTTGTACAGTAGAAGATGTGGTAGTGATATTATCGAAGAACTAATGCAGGTGTAGTAGTACTTGTGGTAATAGTAGTAGTAATAGTAATAATTGGTAACTTGTTGTAATAGTGGCAGTGGCAAGGTTAATAGTAGTTATTGTTAAAGTAGGGGCGGTAGCAGTGTTAAAAATAGTAGTTGTTATAGTAGGACAGAAGCAGTGTTAATAGTAGTAGTTGTTGTAGTAGTCACAGTACTAGAGTTAATAGTAGTAGTTGTTGTAGCAGTCACAGTGTTAGAGTTAATAGTAGTAGTTGTTGTAGCAGTCACAGTGTTAGAGTTAATAGTAGTAGTTGTTGTAGTATTCACAGTGCTAGTCTTAATAGTAGTAGTTGTTGTAGTAGTCACGGTGGTTAGAGTTCATAGTAGTAGTTGTAGTAGTCACAGTGCTAGAGTTCATAGTAGTAGTTGCTGTAGTAGTCACAGTGTTAGATTTAATAGTAGTAGTTGTAGTAGTCACACCATGGCTAATATTTATTTACTGTTTACAGGCCCCGGGTTTCCCTTCTTTATGTGTTATAAATGTTTATACAATACCAAAAAGCCTACCCTCTGTCCTGTTCTTACTGTTCTAAGTCTACTATCATTTACTAGGCACAGTATTAAGGTCTTTGTTTTGTGTGGACTGAACTATACTATATTATAGGGGAACAACAGAAGTGATTGCGTCATTAAAAGGCTGAACTGCCTGTAGCAAATGTAATTTTTGCTGGGGAGGTTAAGATGTTATACCTAACAAGAGAGATAGTTGTGTCTGTGTTAACTGAGTGAGGTCAAGCACATGTAGGTCCCTGACTATAAAAAGAATGATATATTTGATC
This sequence comes from Oreohelix idahoensis, assembly GCA_024509875.1. Taxonomy (NCBI): domain Eukaryota; kingdom Metazoa; phylum Mollusca; class Gastropoda; order Stylommatophora; family Oreohelicidae; genus Oreohelix; species Oreohelix idahoensis. Next base: position 891,061 of record JAMPIV010004886.1, read on the forward strand.
AGGGAACCTAATGCTACCTCCCTAGATCTCACACAGTCCGTCTTTTGATTCTAGTGGCTGGTGTATGATGTCTCTAGTGTCTAGGGGTGAAATGAAGATGATGGTACATCAACACAATACAATTTAACTCACTATAAAAAATGAATAAGACGGTGGTTAAAGTTTTCTTTTAAAATTTGAATTGTTTTTTTCTTTATACAATTTAATCTGCCTGTCCCGCCAACTTCTTTTGGGCAGGTCTTTGAAAATGAGGAAATATATTTACATATAATGATGTAACTAAAAATATGGACTCTTTGTCCTATGAATATATGTTAATATAGAGTTCCTGTAGGTGTATTCACAGACTAATACTTTAATAGTTGCTAGTGATTGTCATTTGATATGAGAAGCTGTTGTTTTCATCAAGCCCCATATAATTCAATGTTATTTTGAAAGGAACTAGTTTCTTAGGATGAAATGTCAGAGGTCCCAGCTGATAACTTGTCACCTGGGATTCTTGATCGGTCGAATATAAGTCAGTATATCAATGTAGAGACAATGTAGATCAGCACCCACACGTAAGCTCCTTCAGGCTATCAGCTGACAGCTTAAACTGTATAATGGAGACTTTACACCCACTCATCAGGTTTCCTGTCACCGGATGGTAACAGGAAATAAAAACTCTGCAATAAAAAGACACCCTGGCCTTTTCAACCTGATCACAACTTCTTATCCCTATATATATATACATGACAGTATGGGGTTAGCCTCTTGTGCATTCATGTGCATCAGCCCCTAATTTATGACTCACACCCTTCTGTGACCACACCATAGGTCCCTATGGCAGATACGCCACTGTACTTCTACATAGTTTGCTTCAATGCAATAACGTGGAGTAACCACATCTCCTTTTATATGATTTTTTTTTCTTTTCTTTTCTAACTTATAAACGCTCTCGGCATGTTGAAAAGTGTTCATAGAACACAGAGGCTTCCTAACATTTCCAATACAAAATATTAATACAAAATCATAATAATATGCAACAGTCAAATACCGTTCAATGTGAGGACTCAATAATGTTTGCTTCCGGCATGACCTTCACTTTTCCACAGCAGTATCTGACTTTTTTCAGTTTTAATCAAGCATGTAAATACATAAAGCATTCTTACAGCTAGTTCAAAGAAATATGTCACAAATAACGTTGACTGGCAATGAATATGGCCTCAGTTTTGCT